>JALLPH010001803.1:0-10382 GCA_036939855.1 Cyclotella choctawhatcheeana
CCATCAGCTTTATTCACTTGTTCGAAATAAAAAATCTTAGCGGCTGCTTCATAATGCTCAATACTTGTCATAACATATGCTATTAGCTAGAATAATCAAGAAAAAGGGGGTGTTCAAATTTTTTGTTGTTGGTGCCACATGGTGCCATTTGTGTGTAGGATTTAGATTACTTAGATTTTACTAAGCACTTACTATCTACATAACTTTGTTCACTTGGTGAAATCACAGTTTGAGTCGTTGTTATTCTAGTCGATTTCATTTGGAGGGCAAAAGGTCGAGACCTTTGCAATTTTAAGATTAGAGAGTTTGTCAATAAAGAAATCTGCCTACTGATTAAAAGATCTCATCCTAATAATTCACTCCTCACGCCAATCTCCTCACAAAAAGAAGGCAACGAAAACGCACAACAAACAGCAAAGCAACCATGTCAAACGCCCAAGACCTCCTCTCCATCCTCAACGGCCGCCGCATCGCCTCCAGCAACAACCCATCCAACTCTGCCGCCTCCACCCCCAAATCCATTCTAAACTTCAAGGCCGGCAAAATGTCCACCACGCGCCGACCCAACGGCAAATACCTCGTGACGCCCGATGCACGACGGGGCGAACTTCACCTCGTAGTCGATAACAATAACGGCGGTCTCAAGGTCGAATGGAAGGATCGTCGCACCAAGGCCACAGTGGACACGGTACACGTGGCCAATCCCCAAGATGCCACATTCGAACGAGTGGAGACGGCCAAGGAGAGCGATCGGGTGTATTTGCTCACCGTGGACAGTAGCAACACTGCTGCTACTGCCACCACAACGCAGGGACGTCACTTCTTTTGGATGCAAGATAGAAACGAGGAGGAGGACGAGGACATTTGCGTCAAGTTCAATTTGTACTTGAGCGATGCGGAGGAGGCCAACAGGGCCGCGGGGATTACTGCCGCTACTGGTGGTGGTGGTACTGACAACAATGCATCGGAGAATGCCGCCAATAACAGCGGAACCATGGACAATGATCAGTTGCTGAGGATTATGCAGGGTGCCTTGGGGGGAGAGCAGGGGAGGGCCATGACGGGTACGTAGATACTGTTGTATAGATAGTTGCAGGAGATTACTGTTGTTCATTTTTTGTACATTATTCTTCTCAACTAAATTCACATCAACATCACTGCTTCTTTTTTTGATCAGCAGTTCCCGGAAGCACGAGCGTCCCCGCAGCTCAACCCGGTCAAATCGATGCCCTCGGTAACATTCTTGAAAATCTGGGCGTGCCTCAAACCAACGGCACCGTTCCCAGCGGCGAACACTCTGCCAACACTACTGCTGCTACTGCTACTGGTGGAGGAGGACTGACCCTCGCCGATCTACAGGGAGCCATGGCGGGACTAGCCACCGCCTCTCCCCCCACCACCGACGGTCCGCCCCTCTCGGAACTAGCCACGGCAGAAATCATTGACGAATCGGGAATACTCAACGATCCAAACGCCACGGCACGTCTCATTGCGTTACTACCCGAAAATCAACGCAACAACGACGCATTACGCGATAATCTACGTTCTCCCCAAGTATCGCAATGTTTACAACGTCTCACTGCCGCATTGTCCGATGATGCCGGTAGTTTTAATTCCATTATTGCCAATTTTCAATTGGATCCGCAAGATGGGACGGAGGCGTTGAGTATTAGGGGTAATCCCATTGAGGCGTTTTTGAATTGTGTGTTGAAGGATGTGGAAAAGAAGGGCGGGGTGAAGAAGAAGAGCGATGATGATAAAGATGGTGGTGGTGAGAGTAAAGAGGATGATAGGATGGATGAAGATGGCAACTGAGCAATTATTGTGTTTGATGATTTGTGTGTTGCCGGAGAAACAATTACAACACACATTATTTTGCAAGTCGCCTTACTGCTGCTTATGAATAAGCATTGAAGCATTTAAAGTATCTAATGAGAAAGTAGATCATCGAAAGTTACGACTTTGATTAAAATAACTTGATCATGATGCCTCCGTCTTTAGAGAACAATAGCAAGATTTGTCAGAATGCTCAAAAGCCATTAGTTAGGGTAAAAACCAAGGCTATGGGGATACACTTCAGCTTGATCCCCTCCACTAATACACCCTATTCAATGCAGTACCAGCAGTCTCCAAATCACCCCCAATAATAAAAATTTGCCACGATGCTCGACTTCACTGCCTCGTTATAATTGTACATGAAATCTCAAGTCATAATCTACCCCTCAAAATCTAAAGCTGAGGCTAGGGATAGAATCGTGATGCGTTCCTCTATCCAATGTAGTACCGAGCAACCACCCAATCACTCCCTAATCCCAAAAGTTTGTCAGGATACTCAACTCCATCCCCTCGTAACTTGTAGTGTGAATTTCAATTGTACAAAACCCAGCCTGATGAGCGGCTGAATTTGAAAAAGAGGAAGTATCTACCGTAACCAATAACAATACCACTCCAAGAACCGCAATAAAGCAACGGTTGAAAAGAACGTACTATTTAACATTCAGTGTAACCACAGTGAATCCTGACGGATTCACTCAAAATTTGAGAGGGGGGAATCACCGTCTACGTTCCGAATTCACCCGCCGGGAGGCTCTGTCTGAAAGACGCCGCCGGCAGGCAGTACAAAGAATAGAATGTCAGTAAGACTCTCTCAATGAAATACGGCGTTGACAACTAACAGTAATGGTACATCATTATCTCTTACCGCAGCATCATTGGTCACGTCACATTCTCCTTGGGCCTTCGGCGTCGTCGTGTTCAAGTTCGTAGCTGACGCTACTCACAACAACATCCTCACATTGTCCCTTCAACCAATCAACATCTGACATCCGAGTAACAGCTGTGATGATGGAACGACTGTTCTCATTACTTTATTCTCCTTTGGCCTGCGGCGTCGTCGTCCGAGGTTCCGATCTTCGATCGTCACTATGAACGGTGATGTCAGCAGCAACAACCCGCCTCCCCCACCAATGATTAATAATGGTTGTTGGGTCAATGTTGTGCGGTGGTCGGTGGAGGGCGGGTTGGTCGTCGTTGCGGGTGTCGGTGTTTCTCCCAACAATGCAATGCGCGATGTAATATGAAAGAACAACACACAACACTGACAACACCCGCGCACCGGTGTTGTCCATTACATGATTCCAACAAACCGCCAGGTTTGTTGCCGGACGACGAAGCCGAAGGCCCGAGGAGAGCATTGGGAGGATGTTAGATGGTAAACAAAGTGATGGATGATTGACTATTCGATTATTTATTGACGTTGTACCAAGTGGCATTGGACGAATGATGTCACTTACTGACGATGGTAGAAATTTGTTGGCTGTATTAATGGACGATGCTAGAAATAATATGCTGAGTGTCTTAATGGATGATGCTAGAAGTCTGTTGAGTGTATTGGCGTGGTGAGCTGCTGTGAGCCGTGAGCCGTAGGCGAGCTATTGTAGATGGATGAAGAATTTAATTCTGATTCCAGCAGTGGTTTGTTGAATTCTCAAATTTTGGAAACGAGCGTAGCAAGTTTCTATTGTTGCCTTTGCTGTTAATTTGTAGCTCTCATTGTCAGCTATTAAACGGTGGTTTTAGAGCTCAATTTGGAGCTTTTTTGTAAGTTGCTTTTTCAATGGCCAAAAATTGGACGTTGTAGCTGCTGTTTTGACGGCAATCGGGAGGAGGCTGCTGGCAAATTTTCATTTTACAGGCCGATTCAGAGGCTGTTGATGCTCTACATTGATAGCCCTTGCTCTACTGATGCTGCTGGTGCTCTCAGTTTGTTGATACAGCCACTAGAAGTGCAGATATCGGCAAATTGTTTGGTTTTTGGGCTGGCGTCTGGCGTGAAGTGAGATGAAGAAGAAGTGGAAGCGAAGCACTTAAAAAATAGAGGGTATAATCTCATTATTTCCAAACACAAAAGCTAGTGTATGCGATTCTGCCTCCTACACAGGGCTAGAGGTCAGATACGTACAAAACCGCTTCAATGATCATCACCAACCCAACGGCAAATACAATACCTCGTGACGCCCGATGCACGACAGGGCGAACTTCACCTTCTAGTCGATAACAACGGTCTCAAGATCGAATGGAAGGATCGTCGTACCAAGGCCACAGTGGACACGGTACACGTGGCCAATCCCCAAGATGCCACATTCGAACGAGTGGAGACGGCCAAGGAGAGCGATCGGGTGTATTTGCTCACCGTGGACAGTAGCAACACTGCTGCTACTGCCACCACAACGCAGGGACGTCACTTCTTTTGGATGCAAGATAGAAACGAGGAGGAGGACGAGGACATTTGCGTCAAGTTCAATTTGTACTTGAGCGATGCGGAGGAGGCCAACAGGGCCGCGGGGATTACTGCCGCTACTGGTGGTGGTGGTACTGACAACAATGCATCGGAGAATGCCGCCAATAACAGCGGAACCATGGACAATGATCAGTTGCTGAGGATTATGCAGGGTGCCTTGGGGGGAGAGCAGGGGAGGGCCATGACGGGTACGTAGATACTGTTGTATAGATAGTTGCAGGAGATTACTGTTGTTCATTTTTTGTACATTATTCTTCTCAACTAAATTCACATCAACATCACTGCTTCTTTTTTTGATCAGCAGTTCCCGGAAGCACGAGCGTCCCCGCAGCTCAACCCGGTCAAATCGATGCCCTCGGTAACATTCTTGAAAATCTGGGCGTGCCTCAAACCAACGGCACCGTTCCCAGCGGCGAACACTCTGCCAACACTACTGCTGCTACTGCTACTGGTGGAGGAGGACTGACCCTCGCCGATCTACAGGGAGCCATGGCGGGACTAGCCACCGCCTCTCCCCCCACCACCGACGGTCCGCCCCTCTCGGAACTAGCCACGGCAGAAATCATTGACGAATCGGGAATACTCAACGATCCAAACGCCACGGCACGTCTCATTGCGTTACTACCCGAAAATCAACGCAACAACGATGCATTACGCGATAATCTACGTTCACCCCAAGTATCGCAGTGTCTACAACGTCTCACTGCCGCATTATCGGATGACGCCGGTAGTTTTAATTCCATTATTGCCAATTTTCAATTGGATCCGCGGGATGGGACGGAGGCGTTGAGTGTTAGGGGTAATCCCATTGAGGCGTTTTTGAATTGTGTGTTGAGGGATGTGGAGAAGAAGGGCGGGGTGAAGAAGAAGAGTGATGGCGACGAAGATGGTGATGGTGGTGAGAGTAAAGAGGATGATAGGATGGAGGAAGATGGCAATTGAGCAATTATTGTTTATTGTGCCAAGTGAAAGTGTTTTTGCGGTGCAATGCAATATGTGGCCGGAGAAATAATTACAACATGCATTACTTTGCAAGTTGTCTTACTGCTGGTTATGCATAAGCATTGAAGCATCTAAGGTAATATCCAAAAAGGTATTAAGAATCATCATGAATACATAGCACGGCATAAAGCATTAAGACAGCCAAAATTTGCCACTTCAATTTGCTTTTTAATACAAGTATTTAATAATTAAAAATACTTGCTCACTGAAACCTCGAAGAGCAGGCTTTTAGTTTCTTGATTGCCTAATAACTCTAGTAAATAGAGGTGAAATAAACTCAACAACAAAGTTGTATCGTAAATTGGGGAGTACAGGGTCGGTGCAACGGGAAGAACCCTCCACTACAGAAGGTATAGTTTATTTGATGACAGTTTGGTTAACCGCCAATGGTATTATTGTGCATGTTACTGGCAATAGATAGTGGTACAAGGATAAATACCTAATCTTCTGTAAGTCACTCTCGATATATTGGAGATTTGTAAATGTCCATCCACGCAAATTTGAAAGAGATGTTGACTTAACTGTGTTTCAGGTTACTTATAATTGCACTCTAAGTTTTCTGCCTATATCAACATGAGAGGTGTCCCTTGTCTGATGTAAGTAGATGTTGTACACAGTTCATGTTCTAGACTTTGCCCTATCTCTTTGATCACTTTTCACTTCATTCTGCGAAGCCTTATGAGCACGAAGAGTCATTCTTCATCTCATTAATTATTGTATTGTCGTCCCTATTGGTATGGTACATACGTTTCTTTAGTTGAAAAACGAAAGGATACCTCTCCCGACGTGTTCAACTTTCCCGCCCGATATCATACTGATTCCCACGCGAAAACATATCTGAATCTGATTTGCCTTCAATGAAGCGACAGCTTGAAAAGTTGAATCACAGACGCAATGTTGCAAAGGCACGGCGATCGAACGAATTGAAAGCGGCATGAAATAAAAGCATTGTGACAGATAAAGCAGTAGAGAGGAGCAAAGTAGTAATTAAAACAATGGCCAAGTTTTCATCGGCAGCATTGCTAGTGGCGGGGCTTGCATCTCACGGAACAGCATTTGCACCGCCGCCGCAAAGATGTACTTCTTCTTCTTCATCATCATTGGCATCAAGAACAAAGATAGCAACGGCACTGCATCAATCGACGCGAGTGGCAGAATCTGAATCTAATTCACAATCAACAACATTGCAGCAGTCCACTTCATCATTCGGCCGGGCGAGTGACATGCCGCCGCCGCTGCCGGTGAAGCAAGGCCAACAGCCGCAGCAGCTTGAAGCAGCCATATCATCTTCAACAGCCACAGCAGCATCATCACCGTCACTGTCACCGCCAAAGAAGCGCGAGAAGATACTAAAAGAGCCGGCTCTATGGGAGTACAACTTCGGCCTGCAAAGCCCCTCCATCGCCCTCCCCCACGGCATCCAATCGCGAGTGACGGCCCCCGAAACCTTCAACTTAACCGCCGATCAAATCGCCACGCTCGAACGAGACGGCGTGGTCCACATCCAAAAGGTCTTTGACGACGAGTGGGTATCCTACCTCCGCTCCGCCACCGACCACCAAGTGTCCAACCCCCACTTTTGGGCCTTTGCCGGCACCGCCTCCAAACTCTACGATTACATCCAACGCAACATATGGCAGACCAACAGGGCCTTTGCCGACTTTTACTACCACAGCGCCATCGGTCACGTGCTGGCTCAGGCGGGAAAGACGGACCAAGTTAGAATCAGCACGGACCTGCTCATGGTGAA
The DNA here is from genome assembly GCA_036939855.1 of Cyclotella choctawhatcheeana. Taxonomy (NCBI): domain Eukaryota; phylum Bacillariophyta; class Thalassiosirophyceae; order Thalassiosirales; family Thalassiosiraceae; genus Cyclotella; species Cyclotella choctawhatcheeana. The sequence continues at coordinate 7,053 of JALLPH010001803.1, forward strand.
TCCCAACAAGGGGTTCAAATGGCATCAGGACAATCAGAACGGACCCATTACGTGGAACGACGGGATACGATTCTGGATTACCATGGATGAAACACCGGCCGAGTACGGTGCACCCGTGTATCTCAAGGGGTCGCATCGGAACACGGTCGTGCCGGAGGAGAGCGTGTTTGTGGATAGAGATATGGATGGACTCGAGGAGTATAGAGATGAATTGTTGGAATTTAGGACCATGCCCGGTGACATGTTGATTTGGCATCCGCGGACGATTCATAAGGTCGATGGACCGAGCGATGGGATATGGACGACTTACAGGCGTGTTTTGGGGGGTACCGTAGCCAAGGGCGGGACGGTGTACACCGACAAGCGAGGAACGGGCGGGGTGCTGTCCGATTTGGGTAGGCATGGATTGGAGAGTGGGGATGAATTGAACAGTCCCTTCTTTCCGTTGGTGTATCCTAGATTCGATGAGGAGGAGGCCAAGGCACGAGATGCCGGTGAGGTGGGACGCAATTTCCAGGACATTATTCAAAAGATTGGAGGGTAAGAATTATGAAATAATATGTTGTGTCACTTTACCTATTTCTGTGTGTTCAGGTGATAAGTACTGACCTTTGAATTGAATTGTTTCTCTCCAAAATTATTGTCTCCAGCTTGGCAGGCTCGGCAAGTGGAGCCAAGTTTAGAAGCTTCTTCCAAGTTCTTGGCAGTAACAAAAAGCACCCCTTTACATGAACAACAAAACATCTCTTGGCATCAGAATCAGAATAGCAAATGGTACTTCAATATGGTACCATATCACGAGGATGATGGCCATGCCTATTTGGTAATTCTTGCCAATGAAATAGATGAATAATGACTCTCTTTCTGTCTCTAAAATGTAAAAAGGTTGTATTCCGATAGATTATAAAACGCCAAACAACTTTTATGCATATATCTCTATTGCTGTAAATACTAATAATTAAGAATTACAGTGTCATTTTACATCATAAGTAGACATTATCTTTTTAATTTTCGGTTACTGCCAATTACTGCAATTAATATTAACTTCTTAATTAACGCATAACCCTACGATGACTTGGTCTGATTCGAACGCTTACTCGACTATGTACTTTACTAGAATCATGGTTGCAACCTCATTTGACACTATTATTCTCCAAGCACCAAGCAATGACAAACCATTAATTAGAAGTATGGGTATATGATAAGTTATGAATTCTAGTCAAACAATGTTTTAGTAGTTCATTCATCTATTTACCACACTAGTCTAACTCAAAGGCATTCAATTTTGGCATTCAATTCAAAAGCAAATCATATTTCTCACTACTCGGCATTACTGTCCAGTCATCGGTACTTCTTTACCACGAGAATGGATTGCATGCAATTTCTCCTCAGTTGTGGTGGAAAGTTTTGCCTTGATTTTACTGACAAATGCCTGAAGAGTGGCATCGTTATTATCCCAGAATACACTTTTCTTGAATACCTTATGATCCTTGTTCAGATGGACAAGAAATGCATGATGAAGCTGCATCGAGTTGTTCTCGTCGCTAAGACCACCGGTAATATTGGCAACAACATCAAAGGAGATGGCAATGATTCGGTTAGTCGTATCAACGACGACAGTTGGATCAACCGGAATCCAGCTAGCCATCATTTGACCCCAGGACTTCGAAACAACATCATGATACTCATCGTATGTTCCACTTCCCTAATAGTTACAAGATGTGGATAGATCGTATTTACATTTGTCCAAAGAAAGGCAGAATTGAGACTGGAAATGAGAACTAGCTACACACACCTTAGTGCCATCACTCCAGTCCCACGTTACATTATCTGCCACAAAGTCATGGCATTTATCAGCATGACTATTGTCCAAGAACCCATTCGAGATCGCACTGAGATACTTGGCTGCAAATGCTTCTCCTTCCTCACGAGTAATGAGCATTTGATCACCCTCAACTTTGGGAAAATCAACGCCAACATCAGTGAGCGCCTTGAGTACATCCTCATTCTTGTTATTAAAGATCCCCTCCCAGCGCACAATCTTCTTTTCCTTGTTGACCGTGAGGATGTAAGTACTAGGGCTCAGCACAATGTTGGTTACTCCAGCCATCCTGGCGTTAACATTGACAATGAGGTTGACCGTAATGACGATCTTTCCGTTTTCGGTGTCGACGCACACGAAAGGCTTGGTGTAGGTGCAGTAAGATGATGTTTTGCCCCATCCATTCTTCATGACGTCCATGAGTGCGTTCGGAGTGCTCTCACCCTCCGATCCATCAGACTGCATACGATAGTTAATGAGAAAGTTAAGCAATCAGGTGGTTTTGGTCAGAGGGCATCTTATTCAATCTTCTCACCCATTTCCACGATACGTTGTCAGCAAAGAAACCACGCAAGAGTTCTTCGTGATTATTCTTATGGGCACTTGCACACAAGCTAGAAACGAAGCTCAATCCTAGTTTGGTTCCTTCTTCAGCAGAGATAATCATCATAGAGACTTTAGAGACAAAATATACGTCTTTCGTTCAAAGTGCAGATAGATAGAGCAATTGTTTACTGGACAATTTAATGAGCATTGCCAACATCGAATACATGCAATACATGTTTTGAGAACTCAATCGTCCCAAGAAAACAATAATGGGAACTCGAATCACAGCGATTGAGCAGTGCTCAATTTGAAACAGGCATTGAGTACCAGATGAATATTGACCAATGATGTTCGTGGAATCAGCATTGCCTGAATCCAATACACGCAATGCACTGTTTGAGAACTCAGTCGTCTCAAGAAAATATTAATGCGAACTCGAATCACAACATTGAGCTTCGAACTTGCATTGAGTACCAGATGAATATGCGAAATCAGAAACCAATGTTTTTCGGAATGGTGCATTGGTTATGGTGTCTAGTAGAACAGATAGACGGTCTAGGCTGTTTTATACATTGAAATATGTAACATATTGAGTAAAAAAGGCATCATTTTACATGTTACCTCTAACTCACAAATGTGTGTTAGTGTCAAAATGGCATGTCTACAAATACGCAACCAATGATATCAGCCAAGTATTAGGAAAACTTTACTTGTATACAATTCGCAAGTCTCAATCAATTCAAATTGGCGTGGTTCCATCCATTGTGTATTTTGATTCATATGACCTTTGATATACTTATCTCACCTGCATTGTAATGAATATGTTTTGATAATTTCAATAGAGGATGTTTAGTGCTGCGAACTAATATTGACATAATAGAGGAATAGTCGAAAAAGTACAAAACACTTAAATTTAACTACACAAGTTCTAACTAATAACTCCATCCTTTTCCCACACCCTG
>JALLPH010001806.1:0-10907 GCA_036939855.1 Cyclotella choctawhatcheeana
CATTATGAAAAGGTGTGAAGGAGGGGTTTGGTACAAAACCAAAGCGAGCTTTGACCTCAGAGGCAATTAAGGCTTGCCTGTGTTTTTCTGCTTCCTCTTCTTTGGACCAGAAAAGCGCTTTCGATTCTCCTCGCCGCCTGACTTTTTGTTTGAGTGCCCGGCTGCTGAATCGTCGTCTACCTCTACGGGATTTTGAAGCTCGTTTCCTTCTACCCTCTGCTGCCGTTCCCAGACCAAGTTCCCATTGCAGTTGCGGTTGGAGTTGCCAGGTGTTTTTGTTCCGGGGCCATTGGCTGGGCCCCTCTTTGCTTTTATCAACTTATCAAGCGCGGCAAATTTCTTGTCAAGGCTCTTGGCTCGCTGTTTAAGTGCCTTTAGCTCTGCAGCTTGGTTTAACTCCGTCTGCTTAGTCCGCTTTGCAGCTTTACTATCCTCGTCCGACTGTACTTTACGCTTGTTAGCCTCCTTCTTTGCGGCTGCATTTTGTTTGGCTATCTCTGCATCTAGCTTCTCTGGCTTCTCGAAGTGCAGCTTGGCTGTTTTATTGCCGGACTTATCCAATTTAGCCTTGCTAGCGAGTCTACTGATTTGGTTAGCTTTTGCATTAGTCTCCCATTGGACAATAAATACTGATGGCGCTCGAACAAAGAGTGTCATCATGCAATCGTGGACCAGTTGGACTGCGAGGGCAAAGTTTGGAAGGAGTTCCGCAGCGTAGATTGGGATGGGGGGGGAGGGAGGTTTTTGTGCTATCAACTTGCACGTCGGTGGGGAAAGCGGGAGTTTCACCTTGAGGGGGTAATTGCTTTGAGGGGGTTTCTACAAAGGAAGTCTTAGACCGAATTGAGTCAATAGCTGCCCATTTGGTGCAGTCACTCATTCGTTTCCCTTCTTGTTCCCTCAAAGCCATGGCCTCATCCACTTCCTTGCCAATTTCGAGAAGTCTCCTCTTCTCCTCCTCTGTATATTCACGACTGAGGTACGTTTTACCGTAAGCCTCTCGTAATTCGGGCCAGTCATCATCGCTTCTTGGCGTCTTGTTCTGCAGTAAGGCAGATGCTCGGGTGAAGCCTTGAAGGTCGGGGCCAACTGAGTCAGAGACCGCCGTAAAGCCGGGGATGCTTTTCAATACCTCTTCACTGAGGTTACTAAATTCAAATTCTCTTCCAGCAAAAGTAATTTTGGTTATTCCACTAGCGGCACTGCTCGATTGCGTCGTGAGAGAGGATGTGGTGCTTTGTGCGGTGGATTGGGGGGGTTGTTGGTTATTGGCTGGGGCAATGGTGCGAGGCGCGGTGGAGTTTTTGTTGGTGGAGGCAGGGAATAGCTCTATGGCTACTCCGGGGGTGGCAACGGCACTGCCGCCCTGAGGGGTTTTCGATTGGGGGTTTGCTGGTGCTTCTTTGTTGGATTGGGCGGCTTCGGCTTCATTCGATGTAGCAGCTCTTGCAAAGAGGAAGTTGTACACGTCGCGGGTGCTCTTGATTGGGATACCACATTCATTAACCTTCTTGTAGGTCCTGGCGAATAGTCCAAGGCCGGTCGCACTAAAATCGAAGAGTTCCTTGTGGTGTTTCATCAAATAGGAGGCTGCGAGGTCGTTCGGTTCGACCGTGAGCTCGTGGATTACCACGGCGTACTTCGCTACTAGGTCCAGCGTCGTTGCCATGATCTCGACCATGTCTGCCTTGCGGCCGACGCTATTGTGGCACATCATCTCCAGTTCGATCGTACCCATCTCGAGCTTCGTAGATTGGATGAGGGCTCCAAGTCGATTGGAACAGGCTTGATATGCCGTAGCTGTCTTCACTCGATCGATCGGCTGATGATTGAGTTTCACCGTGCAGTTCGGGGGTGAATACGAAGACCCTGCATCCAACGCCTTCTGGATTTTCTTGGCTTCACTGTAGAAGTTTTCGAATATATTCATATATTCGTCGGCTTGCTGGGATAAGGCGCTAATTTGCTCCTTAAATTGGAGCGTCTGCACGAACTCCTCTACTACCTCAGCTGCTGCGGCCGATGGAGTGCGCTTAGTAACCAATCGGCCGGGAGATACGACGTCGGGGATGGGGATAGGGACGTGGGGTGGTTTCGGCTTGTAAACCTGAGGCGCCGTAGGCGCCTCGGTAGACGGCTGATCCTTCTGTTGCAGCTGTGTCGACTGCTCGTCGTTTTGAGGGTTGTTGTTCGGTTGCGACGCAGATTCGGTAGACATCGTTGGAATCGTAACTTTGTTGGGGGGAGGATGAAGTCTAACCAAGAGTAGATTTGATAAAGTAGATATCAAAAATCGAATCGTTATCCAATTTAACAGCTAGGTTATCAAAGGGACCGGACGGGGCAAATCGTTTCGACCGTGGTCTCGTCGGCGNAATGCAGAGGCCGGCGGCGCTCCCGCCGGCCCTGCATTTCAAAAAATAGGGGAAGGACAGCTCTACTCGGCCAAGTATTCTGAGACTGGCCTTCCCCTACAGTGAATGTCGCGAACAGTGAACCTATTTCGTAGGTTCAGGGGCCGACTGTAAGCGACAACCAGATTGTTGAATCCCACCTTGTGACCATCCATGTTTTTCATTTCGTGCAGTGGTCTTTCTCCCGTTGGTTCAGCAACTAGGTCAGTCCAAAGCTTCTGGATGTCACGAGAAGGTGGGTCCTCCGGGTGATATTGTAAATGAAAGAAAATTTGTTTGTTTGACTTGATCCATTTCTTCTTTTCTAGCAACTCCATGTCAGATTCAGTGCGCTTGAGGTAGTTTGAGGCATTGACTTCTGCTTTCGCAAAGATTGGCTCTAATTTCTCTCGCGTGTGGCCTCTGTCCATGAGTCGCTTAGCAAATTCTTGTATTTTCTTGTTGGCATCAGAGCGTTTGGAGCAAAGTCGGCGGAATCGAAGTACTTGGCCACAGATGAGACCGGTTAGCACACCTCTGGGGTGAGACGAGTGCGGCGGGATGTACAGATATAGGTTCTGTGCCTTCTCAAATATTGTGGTTTCGATTTTGCCGTCGACGATGGTTATTGTTAGGTCCATGAAATCAATGGAAGTTGATGGTTTTGTGAAGGTCCATTTAAGGCCATACCAACCATGCATATCCTGTTGAAATTGCTTGAATTGCTCTTCGAACACAGCTGGGTCTTCATCTACCAGCCAGATGCCAATGCCGTCGTCAATAAAGCGAAGGTAGAATGGCATTTGTTCCGCCCATTTGGGCATGATGAGCTCTTCTTCATGGATTCCAAACGTGATGGTAGCCCAACTTGGGGCTGGAGGTGTGCCCATTGCGGTGCCAGATGTTTGATGGCAGAAAATATCTCCGAATTTGAAGTAGTTGTTTTTAAAGATGATAGGAAGTGCTTCAATGAGTGCATCTGCATCGCAATGCTTGATCCGATGTTTATTATTTTGGATGTACTCGGTGACTCGTTGGAGGCAAGGATCAGTTTTGAGATTAGTGTACATTGCTTCTGCATCACATGTGAACAGTAATGCATTGGGTGGTAGCTCTAATTTCTCTAACCTACGCTTGAGTTCGAACGAGTCCTTGAAATACGACTTCATCTTTCGTGCAATAGGCACCAGTTGTTCATTAACCCATTTGCCTAAGCCATGTGTGAGGCTTGTTACGTCTGAGCAGACAGGTCTTGTGGGCCAGGCTCCATCTTTCATTCCCTTGTGGATTTTGTAAAGGGCATAAAATTGTCCAAAAGGACTTGCAGCATTTTCGTTCATATGCTTCCTAATGAATTCAACGGCTGGGGACCCAATGACTCTGCGGAATTTATTCAGCCATGCACCAATTTGTTCTTCTAGTACAGCAATGCATTGGCGTGCTTCTTCCTCAGGTAGAATTTTATAGCATTCTTCGTTTAGGAGATGCTTGAGACAGTCTGTCACATATTGGTTGTATGTAACAGAACATGGTCCAAGGCCCTTGTCTGTCTCTGGAAAGAGCAATTCTGGGTCATTGAGCAGCGTTTCCATCATTTGTTGTTGGTATGGAAGGAGATTCGAAGTGGCACGACGTTTCTTGAATAGAGTCTGGACTTTAGAGAGAAATCTGTCTAGACGGCCATAAGCCCAGGCTGGTAGATCTGTTTCTTTTGGGGTAAACTTGCTCTTGACATATAATTTGGACCTAGATTTATATTGATCATAGGCACATTCGTCTAGGAATTCATCATTTCCTGAAGCAAAGAATACAGCCAAACTGAAGTCCCGTCTAATTCTAGTCATGGTACTTTCGAGGGAGCCCGTGGTGGTGTCAGGAGTGACAATAAACTTGGATCCAAGTCCGAGGAGAGATTTTGCTGCTGGTGGGGCTTGTTTATTTTCTGTTAGGTCATGGAAGGCCATATTAGTAGGCATTGGCAGTTGTAGTTTTTCTGGTGGAGTTTCTCGAAGGATACATGCATTATGAAAAGGTGTGAAGGAGGGGTTTGGTACAAAACCAAAGCGAGCTTTGACTTCAGAGGCAATTAAGGCTTGCCTGTGTTTTTCTTTTTCTTCTTCTTTGGCCCAGAATAGCGCTTTCGATTCTTCTCGCCGCCTGGCTGCTTGTTTGAGAGCTCGGCTGTTGAATCGTTGTCTATTTCTACGGGATTTTGACGCTCGTTTCCTTCTCCACTCCGCTGCCGTTCCCAGACCAAGTTCCCGTTGCGGTTGCCGTTGGAGCTGCCAGGTGTTTTTGTCCCGGGGCCTTTGGCTGAGCCCCTTGCTGCCTTTATCATCTTATCAAGTGAGGCAATTTCCGTTTCTAGGCTCTTGGCTCTCTTCGTAAGTGCCTTCAACTGTGCAGCTTGATTTAACTCCGTCTGCTTAGTCCGCTTCGCAGCTTTGCTATCCTCTTCCAACTGTTTTCTACGCTTGAGGGATTCCTTCTTCAAGGCCGCATTTCTTCTGGCTATAGCATCTAGCTTTTCTGGCTCTCTGAAGTGCAGCCTAGCTGTTTTGTTGGTGGACTTATCCAATTTTGCCTTGCTAGCAAGTTTGCTAATTTGGTTGGCCTTTGTATTAGTCTCCCACTGGATAATGAAGACTGAAGGTGCTCGAACAAAGAGTGTCATCATGCAATCATGAACTAGTTGGACTGCCAAGGCAAAATTTGGAAGAAGTTCCGCAGCGTAGATTGGGATGGGAGGAAGGGAGGTTTTAGTGCTATCAATTTGCACGTCGGTGGGGAAGAGAGGTGTTTCACCCTGAGGGGGTAGTTGCTTTGAGGGAGTTTCTACAAAACAAGACTTGGACCGAATGGAATCAATATTCGCCCAATTGGTGCAATCACTCCGAAGCTTCTCTTCTTGTTCCCTCATATATATATAACTAAATTTTTTACATACATTCTTAAGTGACTATACAGTGATCATAAAAATGCATGTCCCTGAAGGTGCCTTGATTCCAAGTTACACCTCCCTGGAATCTTCTTTTTCCCTCAGAGCAACGGCCTCATCTAAAGTAAGTTTAATGTCCAATCAGTAGGACTACGTCCATCCTGCGGATTAATATAACCAGGAATTCGCTTTCCTTTACCGTGAATGTCAACAAAGCGAGCTTGACAGAGAATACGCTCATGAATTCTAATTCCAGAAGCCTTATTAGCTTCAACAGTCATTGGGCAACCTACTACAAGGGTTTGTTGCTTTTTCTTTACAGCTTCCTTAAATAATGTATCACATCCTTTGCATTGTTGATCCTTATACCTATTGACCCGATTCGTAATAGCTTCAGGACTTTCGTTTTGCGGACCTGACAAGAGGTATTTCAATACAGTATCAAAAGATTGATTTGCAGACAATAAGAAGGTGCCTATCTGTAGTTCTTCTTGCAAATGGAGTATTTTGCCCTTCTTCTTTTTATCAATAATAAGTGACACGCAAGGTGGGAAAAGCCCCTTTTCATTTCCATCATCAATACGACCGCCATCAGAATACCGAATAATAGATGGGTGTTTTCGAGAGGGGGCAGTTGTTGATGGAGGTGCAAGAACAACTTCAGTCCTTTGATTCATTCGATTTGGTCGTCGAGAGGGGACAGTTGTTGATGGAGGTGGAGGTGCTCGAACGAGTTCAGTCCTATGAATCCTTCGATTCAACAAAACACCCCGCACCCAATCATCCCAGTATTTCTGCTTACGTACACGGGCCGGTGTAATGTGCACTTCTTCTTCAAAGCGAGATATCACATCCTAATAAAGCTGCCATTCTTGTCCATCACTAGCGGTTCCACAACGAGCATCAACATCTTCGGACCACTTCTTAACAAGACGATCCATTTTAACTTCACTGGATTTGTACGCCTCATGCGATTGAACATCACAAACATTAACTTGTTGGTAACTATGCATGAACACATGCTTCTCAATCCAAACCAGGTAGTCTATGATTGGGCTTTTTCCAAATATTTCCCACATCGCAACACTAGAGTGATATGTGTTGACAATGCATCCCCCAAGAATTCACTGTACTCACAACATAATTTGTTCAGGTTAAATCGATGATGTTGTATCATTGACCAGTTCAGAGCCAGGCGATTGTCTTAGTTTGACTTCCATGTGTCCAAGGGGGGAAATTCGCTTTCGCTCCATAATTTCATTACCTCCAGATTAAAAGAAATTCGACTTGCCACCAACCCCCTCAGCTCTTCTTTGGACATGGAAGCCTGTTCCTGATCTATATCAGAACAGTATATACGAATATCCCTCTGTTGTTGGGCCTATCATTTGATTGCCCTGGTGAGAGTGACTTGGTTATCACAACGGTCTATGTTTCAACAATGCTGGGGGAAACCACAACGATCTTTGTTTGAACAATGCGTCGGGAAACAATGGAGGATGAGAGTCAGATAAGGGGGGACTCCTCGAAGGTCCATAGGACCGACGGGAAATTTTGGGTAATTTAATATATAGGATTTAAGAAAATTTCCCAACATTCCTATGGACCGTTGACAGTCCCAAGGACGGCATGTTCTGTGCGTCGTACGTGTTGACGGTCCTTGGGAACATCGACGGTTCATAGGAACGTCGTCTGTCCGTCGCAAGTGGCGACAGTCTTTGGTACCGCCGACGGTCCATAGGGCCGTCGACGTTCCTATGGCCCGTCGACACGTACGACGCACAGAACATGCCGTCCTTGGGACCGTCGACGGTCCATAGGAACGTTGGGAAATTTTCTTAAATCCTATATATATTAAATTACCCAAAATTTCCCGTCGGTCCTATGGACCTTCGCAGAGTCCCCCTTCTTTTGGCAATTATCTGACTCTCATCCCGCCATAAATTATTCCACTGTTTCCCAACGCATTGTTGAAACATAGACCATTATGGTTTCCCCCCGCATTGTTGAAACATAAGACTGTTGTGATAACCAATCCACTTTCTCCCCTCGTTACAACAACTTACCAGTTCATCTCCTCATTATGAGCACCATCGTAGGCTGTGATCTAGAAGACTATCACGACCCAATAGCTGATATTCGCTGCTGTAGTTGTCTCCATTGTGTCTCTCAATCCCAATCGCAGAATTCACAAAATCGTTCGGCGGTATCGCAATCAGAGTCTCAAGTGTCTTCCTCCAATGATACACAGTCATATTCCTCGCAGTCCCAGTCCAACCATTCTGATTCAACGCAGTCATCGGATTCACCGCGGTCCCAGTCGAACCATACGGATTCAACGCAGTCACATTCCACATTCCATAGACGGAGCATCCGCGGCCGAATTGTTCCAACGCTGGCTCGTGGGCATACCTGCAGGAATACGTAATTCAGTAGAAAAACTATACCACGATTTGAAAGAGGTTCATGGTCTTGATGATGAAGAGGCTTTTGATAATACTAAAGCAAATTATTCACGCTACCACCCAAGATTCGTTGAAAGAGAGAAGCATGATTTTGCCCTGGCTGATTATTTGCGGAGGAACCATCTGTTTATCATGAACAATTTCTCCTCTCATTATTCGAAACAGGGTCTTCTAGACAATTCAAGATTTTATCGGGATCCATGTGTTTCATATACTGTAATTGCGATGGACAAACCCAAATTAAAGGAGGACTCGGGGAAGATGGTTATGGTCAAATCCTATTATGGTTCTTATCCGTCTAATATTTATCAGGCGTTGTTGATGACATCATATTACTTTCCTGAGAAGGGTCCATGTTACGATGAGCTTATTGAAGCTGGTAAAGAATATCCATTTTTTGTTGACATAGAAATTAAAAGGCAAGACGACTGGAGTAGTGAACGATTTGTCAATACTTTTGGTGTCACCGCGGAAGAAGTCATTTTGACTGAATTAATGTGTCTTTGTGGAGAGGAAAACTTTGAGGTTGATGACGACTATAAGGACACGGTGCGTGCCATGTGTAGAAAGTCCTTTGAACGGTTGTCGACGGAATGGACAGAAGAAGTCTGCAGGGCGGGGTATCTGGTGATGAAAAGCTATTTGTCTAACTTCATGGAACTTACCACGGGGAAAGCGTCTATGAAAGAGTTCTACACAACGACCGGTTGCCGTAGTGACAAGTTTTCAATTCATATGGTTTCTGACAAAGTGTATTGTGATTCATCTAATGCTTCCATGAGGGTTCTTGCTTGGGAGGCTGCAAGATTGTTCCGATCAGAAAACTTAGTTCAAGTATTCGAAGCATTCCAAGGTGGAATTGATGAGAATGTTGACCCAGTATTGGAATTCAAGATCCGCGCATTAATGATGGAGCGTACCATAAAGAAACAAAGGCCAAGCAATCGTGAGAAGATCTATTTCACGGCAGATGATGACACTCCAATGGACGGGAATAGATTACCACGGCATACTTCCAACTAGATCGAGAGTTGTCGCAATGATCTCCACCAAGTTGGCCTTGCGGCCAACGCTGTTGAGGCACATCATCTCCAAATTGATCTCACCCGCCATCTCGAGCTTCTTAGGTTGGATGAGGGCTCCTAGTCGGTTGGAACAGACTTGATATGCCGTGTCTGCCTTCACTTGATCAATCGCCTGATGATTGAGCTTCACCGTGCAGCGTTTGGGGGTGAATACGAAGGCCCTTCATCCATCACCTTCTGGATTTTTTTGGCTATGACTTCCCCAGTGCAATCCTGTTCAGTGATGGTGATAAGCACTCAGATGAACTGACCGCGATGCCCGCATCACTGGAAGCGCTGCACAAACTCTACCGCGAAAAAATGGCTATGCTTTTTGCTGTGGCGTCAGACAGCCAAAACCTGAAGAAGGTAGTAGATAGCAATAACAAGCTAGCAGACCTGGGAGAGTGGGGACAAGATCTAATTGAGAAGGAAGGGGGGATCTACTCTGCAGCTGCTGCTAAACTGATTGATGATGAAGCCGAGTTGAAAATGCCCGCAACCCCATCCCGTAATACGAAACCTCCAACCAATCGCCTGGCATCTCCAAGGCTCATCTACGATCATTACTCCAAAAAATACCGTTTCACTCGCGATGAAACTTGCACAGAATCTGAAGAATGTCTAAAGAAGCTGGATGAGTCCATGAAAAAACAATTGTGTAAAGATGAATGCCTAATCAACAGCATTCGCAGCAGACTCTTCAAGCTCCCGGGCGAGTCTCAGACTCAGCTCCCCCCAGCACCAACAGCAGAAACTCTGGCTGCAGCAGCAGCACCTCCAGAGGGCACTGCCCCAGATCTACGCGTGAATCAATTGAGAGTTCCAAAGAATCCACCAGAAGAATTGAACAACATCTCCTTCCATAAGATCGAGAAGTTGTGTGAGACACTTCATAAGCACTGCAGACACATTTTTAATGTTTGCGTCGTGGTATTCAAGCGGCAATGCAGTACAAATAAAATAATCGAGAACATCTCTGTCTCTGAAAAAGAACTTGAAAAGACTGAGTCTGCTGAGAAAACAAGTGCTATTTCTTGGAAGAGTAAGTCACTACCAGAGGAAAGAGTTGTGAATGAGCTAATCGAATCGGAGATGCAGCGCAAAAAGCTACAAAGGATGGCCTACGTAAAACCAATAACAACGTTGATACATTGCAAGCTGAAGTAACGTCTTTGAAAAAGGAACTGAAAAAGCTTCGATGTGAGAATAAACGTCAGCGGACCGAATTGGAGGCTTCGGATCCAAAAGAGGCAGGGGCCCGAGAGGACGGCGCCCATAAAAGAAATCCAAGCAATGCACCATCAACAACCACCACCCAACAGAGTCAGACGACGCTTCAACCGCCTCCCTCCGAAGAACCTCCCAAAAAGAAGCAACGAAAGAACAAGAAGAAGAAGGGGGTGCAAACGAACGAGAGGAAGCAGAAGCAACGCGAGACTCCTCATGGAGGCAACCAGAGAGGAGGGCAGGGACGTTGCACCTCCACTGATAACCCAAGAGTCGAGTTTAGCAGAACACGTGCAAGAAGAGCACACAGGTCGAAGGGGAGGAAGATTGAGAGGAATGTTCACGAACAGATCGTGGACGAGAGGGCGAGACTCCGAGCTAGGGAACGGCAGAGGGAGGGCGTAATAGACGCCTCCATCTCCACATCCTATGGCTTTGTGCCAAACCCCTCCAAATCACCATTTCATAATGCATTAAATCTTATCAAGAACAACCCTCCAAATCACACTCCTCTCCCTACGCCAGCCAATATGGCATTCCACGACCTCACGCCAGATAAATCAGCTCCTCCCAACTGCAAGCAACTTTTCGGCCTCGGCTCTAAGTTTATTCCAACACCAAGCAAGACTACAGGCAAACAAGATCTTGAAAAAGCATTCACCCGCTTTGATAGAGACTTTCGTTTACGGGTACATTTTGCTGGTGAGGATAGTGACTCCAGTTTTGAGGAAGCTCCACACAAATCCAAGTTGTATGTCAAGTCAAGAGATTTGAATGGGATAGTAACGCATGTTTTTAGTAGGCATCAAACTTCGCC
>JALLPH010001810.1:0-10525 GCA_036939855.1 Cyclotella choctawhatcheeana
TTGTCGGCATTTTGTCCCATATGTCGGGAAATATCACAAAGACAATGTCTTGTCGTGGAGACATGTCGCGACATGTCTCGAGACATATACATCTTAGATGATGATGGGAATGTGGAAAAGAAAGGCTTTGTCATGGCTCCACTCTCTGTTATAGCGTGTGGTTAATTTTTACTAGGTGTTAATTTTAATGATGTTCTGAGTATACGGCTGCAATGTCGAATGAAGCGGATGTAGTGTGATGGCCTGTTGCGACTGCTGCTACTGCTATTTCCTACAGTCTCACCAGTTGCTGGTAAAGCAGCAATCGGCTACTGATCAAGCGATCTGGCAATATCTCAAAAAAAGGCCTCGGTTTTCCGAGAGGGTACTCAGTGCGTTGTAGCCTGAAAGTAGTGCTACTGTAAGTATTAGTACACTATCCAGGTGCTTTACAGCAATGATGATGGGAAAGGGGGGTCGTTGTATTGATGTTCTGAGTAATATAGTGTGTTGATGACCTGTTGCGACTGCCATTTCCTACAGTCTTTCACTTTCACTTTCAGCAGTTGCTGGTAAAGCAGCAATCAGCTACTGACCAGCGACTCTGGCAAAATCTCAAACAAGGCCTTGGTTTTCTGAGAGGGTACTCTGTGCGGTAGACTGAAATGGAAGTAGTGCTACTATAATTAGTACTACCTACTATCGGGCCTATCTACATACGGTATGTGCAATAATAGTTTGGGGGCACAGAGTCAGAGAGTGCTGTTTTTAGAGTTAATGGCTTGATTTCTTCGAGTTAAGCAATGACCATGACGCACATTCTTCGCTTCACCTCAAAATCGTACCAAATCCTACGTTTGTACGGGGCTGGACTTTCGGATTCATGGTCAATTTTTATTATGCTACCTTCGCGCTTATCCCGCAAAGATGGTGGTGTGGTAGCGGAGAATCTTTTGGAGTGCGGTTTTTAGAGTTAATGACTTGGTTTCTTCGAGTTAGTGGCGGAGAATCTTTTGGAGAGTTATCTCTATTTTCGACGGAGTCCATACCACCTGGCGTGCCGGACACAAAGCACACAGAGAGAGCACATGCACCATGCTCCACTCATTTATGTGCGTGTGCGTTTATCGAGGCAAAGAAAGCAATGACCTCTCGCTGTATGTGATCACAGTTCAAGAGTTTTAGCCGATGCACAAGATTATTCTAACGGTCTGATAGCTCCATCTTATGTTGATAGTCTTGTCATTGTATTGCTGATAACATCATTGGTTCACCTCTCTCTTGTGTGTGTCCCAAGACAGTCTCTTCTCGTCTCCGATCGGTATTCACAGATTCAATACGTGATTCGCCTAGCATTCTCATCATCACTCAACCGCAAATAATAACACATCTAGCGTTGTGTCGTCAATGGCACCAAATAATAACGTCATGGACGATGCAGTCGACGATCGTATCCAACAACGACGTATTTCACGTCGTGAATTATCGTGTTTGTTGCTGAATTGTCGTGTTTGTTGCGGGGAACGGCTTGATGATGATAACCAAGAGCAGCCCCCTTGCGATGATGATGTTCATGAAATAGAGGCGGCAGCGGTAGAAGAGACGCAGCATCAGCAGCAGCAATACATGTGCTGCCCCCTTCATCCCAACGTGCGAGGCCGTAACGGACGATGTCCGCTGTGCGCCGCTCAAAGTGCACGTGAATTGAAACGTCGCAACTCGTCTGAATCCGTTTGTCGTGATGACGACGGTGATAACAATTCAATATTATCGGGAGGAAAAAGCCTGCACAAGATTTCTTCGGGGAAGAGGTCTAAATCGGTACCACGAAACAAGTCATCTCAGCAACAGCAGCAGCAGTTGTCTTCGTCGGTGTCGTTACTGCAATTACGTCAAATGATTGAAAAAGCGCAGCAATCCGTGGGACGGTTCACCCCCGATGACGATTATGATCGTTACATTGCCGCTATTTATGCGGGGGAAGAGGACTTTGCTTATCCTACCAATACTACTACTACTAATAATAATGATAATAGATATGAAGCAGCAGAAGAAGCAACCGACGATGATGAAGCATCGTCAGAGGAGGAATCCATTTCGTCCATGGCAAGAAATAACGAGGGAACTAAAAATTTCGCAGAGAGTAAAGGATTTATTTTCCCGGTGGTCGTTAAAGAGGATAAGAAGAAGAAAAAGACTAGTCCCTTGAAATTCAAACATCCACAGCAGAAATCAGGGGGAAGGATGATTAGTTCCATGGATAATTCTTTGGGGGCAAATGATTCCAATAGTAAGAATGGTCTTCTCGAGCAGCAATATTATCAAGACCTTTCATCCAGTACATGGAGTAGCAGCGAAGAAGAACCTATCTGTCTCTTTCCGGGCAAAAAGAAGATGAGTACCAGTGACAATAACGTCTCAAGGTCCGATTCGTCCGTCACACTATCATCTCTACTGTCCGGTAGTTTCGGCAGTTCTTCCGAATCAGTGAAATCAACATTAATCCATCATCATCATTCCAACAAACAAGAAATGGAACATAATAATGCCACCGATTCCCCTACAAGTGTATTAGAAGACGTGGCATCCACCGACGCAACCAACCTATCCGATTCATCATTGTGTTCGGCTCCATCCTTACAAACCGCTAATAATAATAATAATAAGGAGTGTCATGATGAAGAAACAATGATACCGTTCGGACCACCGTTTAATAACAACAGCAGCAGTGTTGACGATGATGAAGAGGATACTACTGCTTCTTCCGATCCGGATTATTCCAATACTACTAATTCCAAACAACACAAAGTAGTAGTACCACCGTCTAGAGTATTGCAACAACCACCGATACGACATTCCGTTGTTATGGTGGAAGATGTTTTAAGTGATACGGACGATGAAGAATCGACTACTCCTTTGGCAGTGTCTCACAATTCACCGCCTTCACCGAAAGTAAGTCAAAAATCGTCGTCGTCGTCTAAGCCTACAGCGGCATCACGTCCGTCCATGAGACAACGTTCCTTCAAATCGGCCTTGATAAATAATACCAGGACAAGCCGTAGTAAAAGTCGGAGCAAGAGTCGTAGTCGTGCCAGGAGTACAAGCTGTGCTAGGAGTAAGAGTAGAGAACCGAAGGGACGTAGGGGGGCCGTGGATGATTGCAACATTACCGATTTGAAGGATGAAGATGAATACGATTATTGTCTACGGGATGTATCAACAGAGGGTAAAGAAGAAGTAGTAGCCGATGCTGTTACTGAGGGTGTACAAGTTCAACCGACCATCACAAACAATGTCAATATCGATCCAGCTCCCGGGGAGATCCTCTCCGATCTACTCATCCCACCAAGAACAAAGAAACAAGAAGCACCCAAGCCCGAACCGGAATACCTACGTCTATGTCCCAAATACGATTTCCCCCCTCCGCCACCTGGCGTTCGAGGTCCGTTGTTTCATCCGAATTATCAATTGGGTGATCTGGCTCGAGAATCGGATATGATTATTTTCCCGTCAAGGAAGAAGTCACGCAAGGGTCGTCGCCGTAGAAGGAAAAATGACAGCGACGATGACGAAGACTCTGACTATGAGGACAGTCACCGCAAATCATCTCAAGACGAAGCTTTCATCGAAAAAGCCATTGGTCAACTGCGTCATTTAGACGCTGCATTTGTGCGTCGTAGCGACGGATCGTGGACCTACGCAATTATGGCAGATAGAACCGATGATTCGATCCGATTTGTCGTCAGTAGTAAGGGCTCGACCAAATCGTATCCGAAAAAACTGTGGAGGTCAAGTGTCCGTAGGGTACGTGTACTCACTCAACGACAGGGTGATGCTTTCGTTGTGAAAGATGGACCTGCCGCAAGCATAGGAGGTGCGGGGAGGAGAGGAGGCGTTGCGAGGAGTCGATCGAATGGTAGGGGAAGATTGATTTCGCCTTCGCCTAAGAAACGTCACGGTGGTGTTTTGAACGTCCCCCCTACCATTACGGAAAGTCCTCGGCAACATCATAGATAGATTAGAAAAAAGTAGATGGGAAACTCTCTCACTTTCTTATTGAGAGGTGACCAAGCAATAGAAAAACCACTTATTAGAACCTATGTTATGCTCAATATTAGTTCTTTCTGTTCAGTTGATAGATTAGCAATATATATACAAAATACCTTCATTTTCTCTCAATCTATTCAAAAACTCTTCGAGAGTTAGATGGCTTTGCTGCTAACTAGTTCATGTCTCATTGTCTGATGCAGTAAGAGTGTAAGACTATCCTCTAACCTAGTGATTCTAATCAACACGATCTATTTACACATGAATTACACATCAGGACGAAAATCATGGTCTACATTCATTTTGTTGTAAAATGATGATATTTATAGTATGCAGTTGTGTGTAAATGTAATTGTGAATGTTCACCAGTAATCAGACAAGAACTCGCTATCACGGGTATCTGAACTCTGCGGACGTGGACTTGCATGTAACGGCATCAAAACTTTTCTGCCGGTTTTCTTGGGCGTTTTGCAATGCTCCTTTTCAGCTACACATTTAGCGAGAGAAGAGGCAAAGTCATTGGTCTCAGCCAAAGCTTTCTTCCCTGTTACTACAGCGAGTTCGTCGGCAAAACTAGATACAGTATTTGCTCCCGACTGTTTGAACTTGAATCGTGATGAGTTCTTTAACTCTTGAATGACATTATGCTTCATATTATGAGCAGATATATCGTTTGGTTCGATCTTGATAGATTCGTTGCTGCTGTCGTCTGAAGGATTGTTGGAACGTAAATTTTCTACCAAGGCCGTTGCATCTATTGATTCTGTCATGTCTTTTTGCATAGCACCATCATATGCAGCAACATCTCGAATGCACTCGTCCTTGGCATCACCGTCTAAACTGACCAAGAGGGAAACTGACGATATCGAGTTGGTAATCGACTTGTTTTCATTGCATTCTTTGAGACCAGCAGCATCGCCGTCATCACTAACCAAAAGGGAAGCAGATGACAGTGAGTCGGCAATTGACTCAACGTCGGCGCCTTCGTTACCCGACTTGATACCGTTGCATTCTTTGAGACTGACAGCATTGCCGTCTACACTAACTAAAAGAGAAGCAGACGATAGAGAGTCACCAATTGACTTATCCTCATTGCCTTCTTTCGGACTGATAGCATCGCCGTCTGCACTAACCAAAAGAGAAGCAGAAAGGGAGCCAGATGACATGGAATTGACAATAGACCGATCATCACTGATAGGGATCATTGAATTCGTGTTAGAGCCGCTAGTGATTTCTTTGGGTAGACCAGAAACAGTTCCACTAGAGGCATCATGGATCGAGTAGTCGCGTTTAGGATCAGCAGCATCATTTGAGTTTAGACTAATCAAAAGAGAAGCAGATGACGACGTTGAATCATCATTGGAATGGATTTCATTGCTTTCATCTTTACATTTGTCATTGGTTGTTTTAGGTGACGGTTGACAGGCGTCGTTGCGAACTTGCGCATCGTTGGCACCCGCAGAGGCAAGATTCCTGGCAATTATCTCAGTGTTGTCACAGCTATGTGCCACCTCATCCCTCAAAGAAGCAACAGAATCAAGATTCTTGTCATCAATCAAACTTGTAATACTCTCCTCGGGATGAATGACTACAGAAGCTGGAATTTTTGAATCAGTTTCACAAATAATGCCACAACAGTGATCCACAACGGCAACAGTATTATCAATCGGCTCATCATCAATCACAACAGCACTCTTTATCCCATTCTCATTGTCCGGACTGACAACTCTAACATCACATCCACTGCGTCTCGGCAATAACGGTGTCGACATCGTCTCCTCATCAGCAATAATAACATCATCATTCTCACTGGCCTCGATACGTTCCGCCAATTCGAGGAAATTGATATTGGTAGTTTTGGACACGGGTGAAAATGGTGATTTGACGATAGATGATGAGGCTTCTTGACGATAATGTTTACCGGTAGTGACGATACTGTCATGTTTATTCTTGGTAACGGGTATTCGGATATTGCAATCATTTGTTTGAAAAGGTTTGTCTTGTAGTAGCGTCTGCCCTTGAAGTAAAACAGCAGCAGCAGCAGTTGATTCTCCCTCTTGACAATTCACGACAACAATGCCGTGTTGGTTCTTAGTAATAGACATTGTCTGCTGTTCGAAATCGTCGATTGGGAAAGTATCATTCACTGATAATCGATCTTGGGGGTCTCGTGAATTATTATGCAACTGCCATGCTTTGTCGTTCTCGACTCTGTCATAATCCTTCTCGGTACGTGCTACAACAGCGGAAAGAATAAAGCATTCTCCCCCTTGAAAATTAGCAGTGTCGTCATTGTTTGACGTTGGCTGCTGCGTGGATGACTCGACGGGAACGAGCATGTCTAGTTGACAAGAGTCATGCTGTTGTGACTTGAGTTGTCCCCCGGGAATTGTCATTACAACATTCTTGGCATCATTGTCACCCTCATTAGCGGACGATGCATTCGAAAAGAGAGTACGCGAAGGCATACCCGTGTCTCCACTGGCCGTTACAGCAGCAGCAGCAGTAGGACGAGGAGAAAGTAAATCATCATACCATTGCCTAATCGATGATGACTCCTCCACTTCCCCCTTATCATTCTCATGTTGACAACTAATCAAATGCAAAGTCTCGTGACATGGTTCGTTCCTCCCCCCACATCCATCGAAATCATCTCGTGACGGCGTACTACCATATTTTGATTCATTTACCGTAGAATGTTGTACTGAAGAAGACGATTCGACAATAACAATCTCGTCACTTGTCTGTTTTCTGCTTGATCCAATTTCTTCAGTCGACACCACTGCATAATCATCCCTAACTACTACTTCATTCACACCATGATTTACCCTCTCCCATTTGATTTTTTTGAAAGAACATGTCAATTTTCTACTACTACGAGCGGTATACACAAATCCGACGATTAGCACTAAGCCAAAAATACCCAATGCGACGAATACTATTTGTAACTGCTTCATTTGCTCGTCTATTGATTGGAGTATTAGTTGAGAAGTTTTATCATTGTAATAATGAGAATGGTGTGACGTAGCGTTGCTGTTGGCAGTAGAAGTGAAATTATTGACACGGCATTCCCCCCCAATACCGTCATCATTCACAACGGACGATAGATCGAATCGTACACTGCCGATCCATTTATCATTATTATTGTTATCATTAGTTAAGCGTACGGTGGAAGGAGAAACGTCGATATCATGATGATTGAATTGACAATTCGTAAGACTTATCGAAAAGCCATCCTCATCATCTTTGTAGCGGCGTGATGCATCATCGTCATTATTATCATTATTGTGTGTGAGTAAAAGAACATTGTCAATCCCGCAAGGACGGAAGGACTGTCGAAGCACGATGAAATTGTTGTCATTGTTGGAGGAGAGGAAGGATACGTCGCATTGAATATTCGAATGACGATTATGATTACTACTGCTAAAGTCGAATGATAATGACGATGATGACAGAGTGTTGCTGTTGCCGTCGATGATGGGTGGCTGTGGGGGCGATGCGGGTGTGCATGACGTTTCGAGAATTATAATCACCATTGTGTTCTTTATATCGTTTTGTTGGTCCGGACGTTGGCGTTGCCGTTGCCATTGTGTTGACCTTTGGGCGATTTTTTAGCGCGTTTTTATTCAGCGTAGTAACTACATATTGTTACCGCCTATCTGAATACCTACCTAGGTAGGTAAGAACACCATCCAGCTACATCACATCAGAAAACCATGGCGTCGAGGTCAGTGGTAGTATTCATTCATCAGAGTCATTATTAATTTGTTTGGATTTGTAAAGATTTATCTTGTTGAATCTTCTCAAGAACCTGCAGAGTCAAATGACAATAATGTAAATATGAACTTCCGGCCCATTCACATTCAGCCTTCAAAATACAGCAATTATGCAACATCATAAAATAAAATAAGAATTGGAGGCATTATGTTTGGGTAAAAGAGAGGGGGGAGCTGTTTTTGATTATTTGTAGTAATGGTTTTAAAAAGTATAAGCAGATAACAAACCATAACAAAAACAAACACAACACTCAAATAGTGTGATGCGTCACGCGCCGGTGGCCAAAGATTTTTTACATAAGGACTTACTTCAGAGACCATTAATTTTTCGCTACTTGAGAGTAAAAATCCATTACCTCTACACCAAGTTCTACAGTAGATGTAGATGAAGAAACAATGGATTGCCATTACCATGTATTTGACTCATCATCATCATCATCATCATCATCATCATCATCATCATCATCATCATCATCATGGCTGTGACCAATGAAATGATTGTGGCATGTAAAATATTTGATTCAGCCATTCAGCCAAAATGTAACAAATTTCAAAAATCGACCAACTTTTTAAGCTCAAATTGACCTTTGAGTTTCACCCCGATAGGATTACATCACTGTCCTTGAGAAATTTTATTTCATAGTATGATTACAAGTGATTTTGAATTAATTTGCTGTTTTTTGTTGAATTGACTGATGTAACATTACACAATGCTTTAAAATGGAATCATAGAGCTGCCAAAGCCTCTTGATATTCCAGATTCCAGAGAGATGAGATTGCTGCATTCATATGGTCTCAAATCCAAATCTTTTCTCCAAACTGGGCAGCCAATTTGACCCACTTGAATTAGTATCATTCGTTTGGAAACAAAAATCAAAATTGAAGTCTAATCATTGACTTCAGCTCCATTTTACTACACCCCACCGCTCAAAAGAGGCAAGTGGAAAGGCTGGAAGAGGGGCTGACGAGGCCATCCATTCGTTGAGTCAGCTGTTGGATGATGGAGGCTGCAAAAGCTGTCCGACATTTGGGCATTTTATTTGGATGTTTGTAGAAAAAGTTTACTATGTTCTGTCGATAGAGGAGCACAGAAACTAGTGTGTATTTAATCAAAAAAGTTGTTCATGACGAAATTAGTATATTTATGAGCACATTTGTCTGCTCTATCTACTAGTAGTTTTGCATGTTGGACCATCAGTGTATTGAATCATTGTCCGGTTACAATGCAGACACGGGATAAGATTAGACTTGGATATCTGATGTGACTGCATTGATACTTAACAGATTGACGCCGCATAGCCTATGGGCTCCTCTAGGCTGCTGCAGCAGCTGCTGGCAAGTTGTGGTCTATACGTGGAGCACATGTAAGTGTAAGAGCAGGTGAGGGGGCTTACTCTCGTCAACATTGCTGCTGGATTGCAATCAAAATCAAAAGAAACAGATAAAGACAATAGACTCACCACGGGCTAGGCCTGTTTGATGTGTGAAGAGACAAGCAAACAAAAGTCATCGTGCCCCTCTCTCTTCCTCATCAAACTAAGTCAAAGCTGCAAGGGTGATTGTGTCAACACAGCCGCTGAAAGCGGAGAGAATCGGTGGAATGTGAAGACTTTGGGTATCTAACTGAACAATTTCTTTGGTAGACCCAAATATCCCATTTCGAAATACCTTGTATTCATGCTTAGGCATAATGTAACATAACTTTTGTTATTTTTACAATGCCTTGCCTAAAAATTTACATTATGCCTTGCTTAGAATACAAGATTTAAAATCTACTTCTGACTCTTCCTTCAAAAAATCCCAGACTTAAGTTTTCTCCTCTCATCGGCAAACCACATATCAACCTGCTTTCTAGTTTCAAAACCAGCCCTCGATCTGTTATAGGTGTCAAACCATTCCCTGACCTGCTTACTAGTAAGCCCCGTGGACAAAGTTAATTCCTTCATCTCTTCATCTGACGGATGTGGATTGGATTCATGTGAAGAGTACCATTCCATTAGACGATAAATGGCATCTCGATTCAAACCAGTCTTGAGTCTTGCCGAGCAAAACCACATACAGACCTGTTTTTTCGTAAGTCCAGTTTTCAACGCGAGTTCTCCCTTCTCTTTCCTAGATGGAAATGGAAATGATAAATGTGCAGAGTACCATTCCCTTAGATGATCAACTGCAAACTGAGGGTGATCACTTGTCCGCATCTCAGACAACTTACTGATTTGCTCTTCAGTAACCCCCACCGAAGCTAGTGCGCGTTTCGATATAGATTTGTGAGCAGAGTACGATTGTCTTAGACGATTGATCTTACGCCATTTCTTAACCTGTCCAATGCTGGCCTCTGATCTTGCTCTCTGGAAAAACTCAGTGACCTGCTCTAGTTCTTTCTTCTCTTTTTTAGATGGAAATGGAAATAATTCTTTATGTGCAGCGTACCATTCATCGAGAATCTTATTCGGATCTCTCTCTGACGGTTTTCCATCATTTGTCGGGGATCCAATGGATGCAACTAATCCTTCTCTTTTCCTTACTCTTGATGATGAATGAGACATATAATCAATGTCGCATTGCTCCTGTGTACCAATATCAAGTCCCCTAGCAGCTCTCATTATATCGTCATATTCATTGGTTACAGAAACCTTTGCGGCTAAAGCAGACAGTTGTTCTTCCTCTGATTTGCTTGACTCGTACCAGTCGGGGAGGGAATAATCATCGCCATCTTTGTCAGA
>JALLPH010001823.1:0-11756 GCA_036939855.1 Cyclotella choctawhatcheeana
TTGAGTCAGGGGTGGACATAATTTAGGCTTGAAATCCCCACTTGTCACACCAAGACTGACTGATACAAAGCCAAAAGATGGACAAAAATGGAATTGCTGCCACACTCCTGGGATAAGTTATGTTGGCGTGGTTCTGAGCACGTAAGGGTGTTCCTTAACAATACCCTCTCACTCTCACCCTTGCGAAGTGTTTTAATGCAAGGCATTCATATTCATGTTAGTAGAACAAACCCTTGCAATATGGGTCTATTCCAGCGGTGGCATTGAATTGAATGGTTGCGGAGTTGAGCTTGAGCCGTGGCTAAGGGTTGAAAAATCTTGGCGGCAATTGGTACAGTTTGGGTATCCAAAGTAGGAGTAGAAAATAAAGATATTTTTTCTTGATTTTCCATAACTTTTGACAATAGAGGATGGGGCTCTGCACCCTCTACTCAAAGTAGGTTCCAGTGACAGTGACCATTCTATATAGACCACATTCCAATCTCAGCCTTGTCTAAGCATTCATTATACTATTGATGAGACATATGAAGAATCAAGCTCATGTGAATTGGTTGAATCAATCCGAACTCACTCAATCCTGGAGTGATACATAGGGGCCTGGAACAGACATAGTTAGCAACTGTGACTCAAATGTCAGGGTGTGGTGAAGTGTGGGCAATGAATTCCAATCTCAATGTTGTCCAACCATTTATTATACTTGTGATGAGACATTGGAGGGGTCAAGCTCATGTGAATTGTATGAATCAGTCCAAACTGACTCAATCTTGTGGTGAGAAGTGGTTGTAGACCAACCCTTACAACGTGGTATCTTATGATACTTACCTTATTTGTTTATCTTAACATCATGAAATATCCAAGCACAAAGATTTCTCATGACAGATATTATGATTTTGACTTATGTATAGGTAGGATGGAAGGAGATATGACAAATATTAGCCTGGGGAGATAATGGTTTTCCATTATCTGATAATATTATGGTGCCCAGAATTTGTGCGCAATAATATTATGGTATGGTACCGTTTGTTTTTCCTCACGCACCCATCCCAGTCGATTTAGGCAGGCTTTGTAAGCTTCGCACTAGTAGTGCTCTAGTAAATATTAAATATTTTTATTCAGTCAAAATTAGGAATTTTCAATGATACCAAGTTATTATTGTAGCGCTTGATGAGATCTATCCAAAAATACAATAAAACATGATATATTTTACATCACCCCTATGTATAAGTATCTTCATCTGAGCGTGTGTCATAGGGGGTGTCTTGGGAGTGCCACACTCTGTGACTCACACATATAACAGTGATAGTTAGTCAAAGCAGATAATCGGATAATCGATTATCAGATATCTAATGGAAAGCCATTATCTCCCTAGGCTAATATCTGTCCAATAGGGATCATCTTCTTTTACCCTACCTTTATGAGTTGAAATCACTTTACCTGTCATGATAAATCTACGTGTTTAATTTTTCATCATGAGTAATGTATACATGTAGATAAGTATCCTAAGATACCATTTTGTAAATTTTTATTGCAATGCTAACATAGGAATTAGTATACCTACCTTTGGTTTTTTGACAGACCAACTAACCAAAAGAAATGAGCTCATGGAACATAAATATGCTACATAAGGATGTAAGCTCATGGAACACATTTGTTACATATGGATGTAATATGCATAAGTTATGTTACATCACACAGAAGTTCTTCGAAGAAGAATTACCATTATCTGCTAGGGCACCCGTGCCCTCCTTGTAATTATTTAGTCCCTCGAACCTTATCATTAGTAGTCTGCTAGATGCCGAAAATGCCAGGTTGGTATCGGCGGATGGCCGAGATGGTGAGATCTACGACTAGCCATATCTCCGTCAATATGCGTACTTAGAAGTTGTGCGATATGTCATATGTATTGATCAGGGGCAATGAGATAAGTTCAAAAATGCAGTAAAGAGGGTCATTTGGGAGAAAATGTGACGTGTCAGAATTAACTGCTGACATCTCGCCGAAGCTGTCAGGTCTACTCTAGAACTGCTGTCTCTTGTTTGTTGGATCGTCCACTTCGGAAGTCAGAAGCAGTCCACTTGAACACTCTTTATCTTCCACAGTTATTGCTTGTCCAGTTTGAGGATTCACAATGCTGAAGGGCCCCATCATTGGATGGAAAAGCTGAATAGTGTGCAAAACAACTCCGTGAGTATTAAACTTCTCATTGCAGGCATGATACAAAAATAACTGAAGATTCTCACCTGGTGTTGCTTTGACCATTTTTGATACCGCTCAGAATTCTTGCTAGAGAGTACAATTGATGATCCGACAGAAGCTGGCTTGGATGCCTCCCACTCTTTTTTTTGACTTAGCTCTTTTTCAGTGTAGCTGGTTTCTTTGCTTTTTTTCTCTGCATCTTCTTTTGGAGAGGGAGACATGTTGCTGTTAACACGTAATGTAGACGAATCTGCTGATTCATCATAATTGCTTTGTGGAGAAAGTGTCACGGTCTTGGTCCTTCCGCCTATATCACCACTGATTGTAATGAACAAGTTCGTGCAGCGGAGACTTTTAATGATGTTATTGTCAAACAACCACTTGTTTGCATCATCATCACGATTCTTGTTGGATAAAACCAAACTATCGGTTGTTGAGCAACCTCCAGCACCGCTGCTTGATATGGTAATGGCAAATTCAGGACACATTAGACTAGTAATCTTCTTCTCATTTTCATCATAAATGAATTGTTGATTGGGACTGCCATACTCCAAATCCTGCATCTCGAGAGCCATTCCATCCTTGCAACTTTCTGCTGTGGCTCCTTTCACACCAATCGCTAGTTGTGTGCGTTCATTCTGCAATGCAAAGTAAATGCTTTTGAGTTTGGCATCCTTCTCTTTACTTGATGCAATAGACAAGCCAGGACATTTGACATTTGAGATAGTTCCATCGTTGTGGAATGTCCACTGCTGCAATGGACTCAGGTTTGCCTCAAAGTTGGGCTTTGATATCTGCAAACTAGCTCCAGCTGTACACAAACTGTCATCACCAAGTGCTGCAGTCAACACTTTCTCTGGACACCTTACACTAACAACTCTTCCATCTCGAGTTATTCCAAATTGTTGGCGTGGATTGCTTGGATCACCAACTTGAGTTTCAATGGTCAACTCATCAGCCGCATCACAGTCAATTTTGGGACGAAGGCCAAGTGCCATTCCGTTGCTATTGATCAGAGTAAACTTTGATGGTGACGTAGTGACATAGGTGGGCATTGATTCCCTTGATTTCGCCATTGGGATAAAAGCAAGTGCATTCTGTATCCTCTTTTGTGATAGAAGTGCTTGTCTTGCTCTTGATTTCCATACCAGTCATCACCGAGTAGTCTGCCAGACTCTGGCAAAATTCAACACATTCTTGATACTTAAAGTCTTTGTGACTTTTATCAGCCGAAACAAAGGCAGTATCCAAGCGACGAAGAGCAGTTTGACAATTTCCTTCTACTGGATTATTGAGATCGAATCTAGAAGGACGATCGTCTATAGTTTCTTTGAGTGTGATGCAAGGTGTCCTAGTCCAATTGCCACCAGCATTTTCACATGCTTCATCAGATATTCCTAAATGCCAGAGACCTTTGTTCTTGCATTTCATAGGTGTACCATCACTATTTTTCCTGTTGGGGTCAAACTGCAAAAGAATGCAAACCAGGTGATGAATGAGTGTACATCATTTATTACCGACAAAAGGAACAAGTTGCTTGTAACCTTGTGAAATCAACTTACATCAAATCCAAAAAATTCAGAGTTTGTGGAAATATCCATGCAACAAAATCCTGGCATTCTATTTGGTCCTTTTTCATTCACCAAGTCGGCAATTTCTTTTAATGTTCCCACAGATAACTGAGATCCAACCAACATGGACATACTCTCATCGCAAATACTCATTGCCTTATTGGCTAGGTCTGGATCCATTGTACTCGATATGCAGGATTGGTCACCATACATACTTTTTCCAGGAAAACCTGGAAGGAGCGCAAGTTCGTACCCAGGATCAGCAAAATCTGGGGTCCATGTTTGGTTAGAATTTTGCTTAGTTTTTTTCTTGGAATCATTGTCATCAGTAACACCTATTGGAGATAGAACAACCATGTCTGATTTAACATTCCATTTTTGCCCCCACTCATCATTTTTTTTGTAGATTTGAACTTTATTCTGATATGATGAAATATCAATGACAGAGTCTTTGCAAAGGTGGTTTTGGATTGTTCCTCCTGGAGAGATCTTCCATTTTGCATAATCATAAACTTCCTTATTAGTATCATCAGGCAACAAAATAATACCTGTGCTGTCTCGACAGCTATTGTCTGGTAGTGATAGAATCATACCAGGGTTACTAACACTGGATATTTTATACACTCCTTGCTCTTTTCCATCCTTATCTGGTATGCGGTGAATCTTGAATCGTTGGAGCTTACCACCTTCGTAGTCTGATAATTTCAAATCAAACACACTCTTGTGTTTGGTGTCAGCTCCATTCTATATATTCATGAGAGAATGTTTTGAATAGAAGCATTTGTGTTTCATTATCTAAAAGAAAAAGAGAATATACAACAATATGTTGACTTACAGTTTCAACTCCGTTAGAAATATCCTCCAAGGACAAGGGGAAGATGAGAGGGTCGACTTTATTGTTGGAACTATGTTCAAGTTCAATGCTAGGAAAATCTTTGTGGGACATGGAAGGGATTTCGGTGTCCTTTTCGGAGGAGTCATTTTCATCATATTCCTGCTTCGCAAAAGAAATGATATGTTATTTAACTGCTCCTCTGTACACTACAAATAAAACAACAACTAAGTTTGAATAACAACTTACATGAATTTCTTCCTGGTATATGTTCATGTCATTCTGAAATTTCACACTCTGATGTCAGACAAACAAAGGTTAAGAATAATGGAATATTCAAATCACTTACATCCATTTTGTCTCGAGAACATATGCTCTTGCAGAACTTTTTGTCATTTTGAGTAGGTTGATTCGTGTATTGACAGCCACTAGAGGAAAAAATACCAGTTGAATATTGGTAGTTGAATCGATCTTTCCAGGCACATAAATTTTGATTGAACTCCCTAGCCCCATCAAACATGTTATCAAAGTTTACTTTTGTTCCGGTACTCCACTGACTAAGGTTTTGATTGAATGCTTTTGCATTTTTGAACATGGCCCAATAGCTCGTACAAGCAGTTGCTCTCCAACTGCTTATGTCTCTATTGAATTTGGATGCATTTTCGAACATTGACTGCATGGTAGTAACTTTGCCCACTTTCCAGTTTGAAATATCACCATTGAATTCTGATGCAAACCCAAACATCCACTTCATGTGTTTAACATTTCTCACATCCCAATCATTCAATGGTTGATTGAATTTAGTTGCTTTCATGAACATTTCTCGCATGTCAGTGACTTTGCTGACATCCCAGTCATTCAATGGTTGGTTGAATTCAGCTGCATTCATAAACATAGAGTCCATGTCTTTTACTCTACTGACGTCCCAACGTTTACCATTTGAAGTATCCAAAGTATTCAATGGTTGATTGAATGATTTTGCATTATTAAACATATCCATCATGTCAGTGACTTTGCTGACATCCCAATTATTCAATGGTTGATTGAATGTAACTGCATTCATAAACATCCCTGTCATGTAGATGACTCTACTGACATCCCACCTAGAAATATCTTCATTGAAAGACTCCATATCTTTAAACAGATTACTCATGTCGTATAGGCTATCCTGAAAACACCATTCATTTATAGTTGATCCATAAGTTTTGAATTTGGTCTTGCAATTGGAGCTACTTCTATCCAGTGTGCAAGACTTTAAGGCATCGGTTAAAACTGATTTATTTTCAAAACACTGCTTCTTTCCCTATCATATGAACAGAAAGTTGATGGTCTTAGTAATCACACCAAATATAATCGAATCAATCAATGGATTAGTCATCACTCACTTCCTCGCCAACAGTAAGTGCTTTGCCATTTGAGGGATTGACAAATGAAAACTCCAGGTCTAAACAAGGCAATCAAACGGAGAGATGTGTAAGAGAATCAAACTACATTGAAAGCCATACAAGCAAAGAGCATGTAAATTACCTTCAAACAGAAAAATTTCACTGAAATGATTCTTTTCAATCTGACTGATAGCCAAATTCCCGCTTTTTCTGCCGCATGCAAAGTTGATAATTCCATCTTCATAAAATCTCCACTTTTGACTTTTTTTCAAGTGATTTGATTTCTCAAGTTCAAGACGGTTCCCATCGACACAGTAATCATCGCTGATAAAATCGACACTTTCACTGAACTTGCAGCAGTCAATCGCTTTACATGCTTTTAATGCATCATCATTTTCTTCACTTGCACTTGTTGTGACCGTACCAATCTGTTTTCCTGCATCATCCTTGCACATCCAAGTCCTTTTCCATTGTGGAATACTAAGAACTTTACCACTACAGCCGGCGCTCTCGAGTTGATCATTGATGGTAAGCTTGAATTGTTGGTTTGGAGAGTACTTGTCATGAGCCCTGATTCTAATAGATCCAGACTCACAGTCCATCACATGGATAGCCATTTGGGTTTTGGAGTCAATGAGTGAAAATATTTTGTTTCTCAAGTTAGCATCGATTCCCCCTTTAAAGGCTTCTTGGCTAAAAGTGCGTTCAACAACACCCGAACTGGTGTCTCTCGGAAAATTGTATTCCAAAGGAAATTGGTACTCAGAAAAGAAATTTTGGTTTACATCATCAACCTTGGAGAAATCAGCAATCTTCAACTCTATTGTTTTACTTTCAGATGTATCACCAATATCATCAATCTGGCTGACAACATCTCCCACAGCATTCATAAGAGAGACAGCAACATTTGATACCGTTATTTGAGCAGTGTGTTGATTATTCCAAATGACCACCTTGCTGATTTTGGTTGGCTCATCTAGTGTAACCATCCAGTAAAAATCATCTTTACTCCTCTTTGATATGGCTAAACCATTACATGGAAATGAATTATCTTGCTTCGGAAAGTCAACCTGCCAATGATCGTTAATGTACTCATTGCCAGTAGCATCAATCTCACTAATATGGCGCATGTTTTCGTTCAAGAGAGTCACTGTAGCCTTAGATGACTGGTCCCCGAACCACATGTTCACCTTTCTGATTTCTTTAGGTTCAGCTAGTGTGACCATCCACCATGGGCTATTGTCACCTTCCTCTGATTGTGCCATATTCCCACAATAAGGCCCACCTCGATAAGTTGCTGTCAAATCCTTATTTCTTGCATCTCCCATGGACTTGGAATCAAGAAGGTTTTTATTTTCATCCAAAAGAGATATTTTGACATTTGACAATTGCTCTGAGCAACAGGTCTTTCTGTTCCAAATGACCACATTACTGATTTGAAGAGGCTCTTTCAATTCAACCTGCCACCAAGGATTATACTCCTTTTTAGTATGAGCCATGCCGTCACAGGGTTTATTTTTATCTTCTTTCAGCTCCCCATCAATCGCATACTCAGCGTAACATGTATTTCGAGTCCAAACATAATTTGAGCTCTGAGTAGCTGTTGCGCCTTTCGACTTAAGGCCTACATTCGTCCATCTTTTATCAAAAACCTGGACTTGAACAATGTTGATAACTTTGTAGCCATGCAATTGCAGCTTCACAAATTTAGTTAGCTTCGGGTGATATATTTTTTTTTCACCATCAATTGCAGTTCCCGCCGAACAAGGAAACCAATTTAATGACTTAGTGGAGCTCTGAGTAGCTGTTGCGCCTTTTGAACTAAGGGCTACATTTTTTCCATCAGAGTCTATAGCCTCAACTTCAGCAATTTTGAATTCTTGTTTGCCAGGAAAAGAGAGCTTTACATGTTTCGTAAGTTGGAATTCATTAATCACACCATTAATTGCATTGCTTGCAACGCAGGGTTTTTTATTCATATGATACGGAGAACTCTGTGTAGCTGTTGCACCATTTGATTCAAGTGCACGGTCAATGCCATCAGGATCAAAGACCTGGACTTCAAGAATAGCTAACAAGTCGAGAGAGTTGAATTTGTCTTTCTTTGGGGGGGACAATTTCACATGTTTAATAAGGTCAAGATCTGATGATTTTGATTCCCTCTTCATTGGATTGGCATGAGGAAACACTGATTTATCTCTCCCCTCATATAAATGATCAAATCCCTCAATGAATTCTTGGCAGGTATTATAGCTTAATGGCTGCGCTCTGCATTCAGCTGAAAAGATTGGCATATGTGATGTTAGATGTCACACACAATATATTTTTTTCAAATGCATTGAGTCAAAAGATAGAACTCACATTTAGTGCTACCAACCACAAAGCCATCAAACTCCTCAGCCATGCTTTTGAACTTGAGCTTAGACTTAGTATCGACTGCTTTGCACACTTCATCTATGGTGACTTGAAATGATTGTTGGTTAGCCTTGGAGCATGAGTCTTTTTTTGGATCACAAGCTGAGTGAAAGAATGATAGAACTTCGTTGCAGAGCTCTGTGTCACTGCTGCTTCCTTTTACCTTGTCCTTCACATTTTTCAATGTAGTTCCCAGATCATTGTCCAAATTGAATAGGTCCATTTGTTCCGAAGGAATGCTGAATTCTCCATGCTTGCTACCAGTCGACGTGTCGATGTAACCCCCAGCTGTCAATCTGAACACAAGATGTGATGAACAGAAAATAATGTCAGAAATAATGTTTTGAAAATCAACAACAATGAGCATGAATGCACTCACACTGCCAAATCATACTCGTCCATGTTGTTGACACATTCAAAAAGCTTCTGGCAGTTGCAAGACGTATCATACACTTCACATTCTGGAAGACATATATCACCAATTGCATTTTGACGTGCTTGGTGTTTTGCCATAATAATTTCATGATCATTCAAGGATACAAAAGTGTGAAGTTTTGGGAATGAAAAGCCTCTTCTCTGAAACTTCATTTGCTTCTGAATACTCTGCGATGTCGAAGACTTGAACATATTAGTATCACCAGAACTAAATTGGTTTGGATTCTCGAAGAAAGACGTTGAATCATAAAAGGCTCCGTTGCCAAAGTCAAAATGCTGTTCTTTATCTTGTGATGCTTTTTTCTCTTGATTGCCCAAGTTAGATTTGAAAACATCTGTTTTCTTTGAAGACGATTCAGTCAGAAGTGATACATCTAGGTCCTGAAGAGCGTCATTGAGTTCCTTACTGAAATCAGTGAGCCTATTGAATACTACAGGGTGGATTTGGTCAGCCAGCATGGAATCCGGTACAGATTCTAGATCAACAATCCCATTATTGTTCAAAAACTTATCCACATCAGTAGGGAATTCTGGAAGGTTATCTGCTCCTTGGATCTCCTTTAGATCTTTTGCTGTCTTTACTATTGAGTCTGTGTCACTTAACATCACCCTGAAGGCTTTTCCAGCTTCATTTTTATTACCCTCTTGATAGTGGCGCTGAACAGTTCCAAGTCTATCTGAAAGGGATGCCATGAAATTCTGTACCTGCTTAATAATACCAGCAGAGTCTTCACTGTTGCCACTGCCACGGAGAGCAGTCAACTTCTTCATGTCTTCTTGAAGGGTGAATGGCTTATTGGTGGTTTCCTGGTAATAGTTTAAAAAAGTCAGTGTTAGCATCATACATGACAAGGCATTTGGGAAACTTCAAATCAAACATACTTGAGTCTCAGGACTAGAAGCATAGATGGAAGTTATAGACGTAAATAGGAGAAGAGTAACGACAAAGGCCTTCAAAGATGACAGCACACTACTCCGGGCAAATTTTGGGCTGAAATTTTTATTTGCTAATTTGGGACAGTTTTGACAAGTGCCATAGATAGTCAATGATGACAATCCAAGTAGACAGAAAACAGCTTCGAAAGTGCTCTGAGAAATTACTTGGAACTGCAAATTGTTAATCATACTTCTACTAAGAGAACAGAAAAAAGGATTCACAGCAAACTGACCTTATAAATAATAAAATCCATGGAAGATTCCAAGATTGCCAATGCCAAGCTCTACAATTCATGAAATAAGTAGAGTGATTAGAGATGAAGAACCAATTCAACAGCCAAGATTGAAGTCCAATAAAATAATAGGACTTACTCCTGCCGTGACACCTTCAGGTTTAGCCTGCTGTTTATCCTCAACAGTACCCCCTTCTACAATGCCTACAAACTTCTTCCCACCGGTACTAGTACCAGCACTATTGGACTTCAAGAGTCCAACTCCTGCACCACTAATACTGGAACTNGAAGTTTTGGGAATGAAAAGCCTCTTCTCTGAAACTTCATTTGCTTCTGAATACTTTGCGATGTTGGAGACTTGAACATACTAGTATCACCAGAATCAAATTGGTTTTGATTCTCCAAGAAAGACGATGGATCAAAAAAGGCCCCGTTGCCAAAGTCAAAATGCTGCTCATTTTCTTGTGATGATTTTTTCTCTTGATTGCCCAGGTTAGATTTGAAAATATCTGTTTTCTTTGAGGACGATTCTGTCAGAAGTGATATGTCTAGGTCCTGCAGAACGTCATTGAGTTCCTTACTGAAATCAGTGAGCTTATTGAATACTACAGGATGGATTTGGTCAGCCAACATGGAATCAGGTACAGATTCTAGATCAACAATCCCATTATTGTTCAAGAACCCATCCACATCAGCAGGGAATTCTGGAAGGTTATCTGCTCCTTGGATCTCCTTCAGATCTTTTGCTGTCTTTGCTATTGAGCCTGTGTCACTTAACATCACTCTGAGGGCTTTTCCGGCTTCATTTTTGTCGCCTTCTTGATAGTGTTGCTGAACAGTTCCAAGGCTATTTGAAAGGGATGCCATGAAGTTCTGTACATGCTTAATAATACCAGCAGAATCTTCACTATTACTACTACCACGGAGAGCAGTCAGCTTCTTCATGTCTTCTTGAAGGGTGAATGGCTTATTGGTAATTTCGTCCTGACAATTGAGATGCATCATTAGCACCATAAATGACATAGCAATAAGAAAACTTCACATGAAACATACCATAGTTTCAGGAGTTGCAGCATAGACTGAAGAAGGTGGCGTAAATAGGAGAAGTGTAACAACAAAGGCCTTCAAAGATGGCAGCACACTAGTGCGATCAATTTTGGGGCTGGAATTTTTATTCACAAATTTGCAACAGTTTTGATGATTGCCTAACATAGTCAATGACAACAATCCAAGTAGAACAGATACCAATTGGAAGGTACATTGAAAAGTTCCTTGAAACTGCAATCAAATCGTTAATATTTTTTGTACTGAGAGAAGGTGAAAAGTATTCCAAGAAAACTGACCTTATTAGTCATAAAAACCATGGGAGACTCCAAGAGTCCAACATTTTCATCACTCATGCCATCACTAAAATTTAATTGAACTGCCATTGACAAGATCTGCACATCACAAACAAGTGAGAAGATAAGAGACAAACCAATTCAAATGCTAAGATTACAAGTCCAATGAAACAATGGGACTCACTCCCGCATTGGAACCATCAAGAGCCTTGGGGACAGGTTTGGCCTGCTTTTTATCCTCAACAGTACCCTCTTCTACAATGCCTACAAACTTCACGTCCATACTATCACATTTGGACTCCAAAAATCCAACTCTAATACTGCCAATACCACCAATGTCTCCACTACTATCTAACAAAACTGCCAAAGTCTAGACACGAAATGAAAACACGCGAGTCCAATGAAACAAGAGG
>JALLPH010001824.1:0-11549 GCA_036939855.1 Cyclotella choctawhatcheeana
CCCAGTCCAATCCTTTCTCCTTCAGCTTTACCAGTGGTACTGTTGGTTGGTTGAGAGGGTTACCCCATACGCCAAGAGTCTTCTTGGTAACATCATTAGCTTCTAGAGGAATGGCCGCTGTTGTACCATCCGATTGTGGTATAGTGATGGAGAACCTAGCCAGTTCCTGCTTTGTTTTCAGCCGGGCTTTGCCCTTATGAAACTTCCACGACATTAGGTACCAGAAACTCTTGGAGGGTTTGACAGCACCGCCTGTGGCATGCACCAGCATGCCCCAATCAGTAGTGGCCTCCTGAACTTGCCCTACGAACTCCTCATCCTCGATTCCATAAAACTTGGCCCAGTGTAGAAGGTCTGTATCATCAACATAAATGATCGCTGCCAGCAAGAAGATCCGCCCGGATATGCTGGAGGTGGCCGCCATACCGTGCCCCAGCCTCTTGTATGCATTGTCCACCAGAGTAACTATGTTTCGCATCCCGCCTGGTGCTGCACCACTGCCTTGTCCGAAACCCATTAGTTTGCTTCCCAGATGAGAACTGCCACCGAAGACTGGCTCCTCCGAGATTCCAAAACCGGTTTTGATAAAGTAGTCCATACTCTGCATTGTCTGTAGCATCAGCTGAGTAGATTGCCGCGACACTCCATGGGCTCTTGCTGCCAAGCCTGAAATCGGGGCGCATCCTCTGTCGTAGCACTGGTCAAAGTCATTACTCGTAATGGCTGAGCTGTTGTGTAGGATTCTTCCTCCATCAGTTGTCAGGTTCTTAATGAGTGATGCTTCTTCACAGCATGACTTGGACTTGGCAAACTGCTCCGGCGGCGTGAGTCCATGCAGCCTACAGTGAGTTTCCAGTCTGTGCGCGAATATCAGCTTGTTGAGCCAATTGAAGTCAGCTTCGAGCAGGCAAATAGCCCTGAGCTTGGTAATTAAACGAACTCCAAACACTTTTTCCAGTAATACCGTCACCGAGTTTCGCCATCTGTCCGGAGCCACTCCAGTCTCGCGGATGGTATTGAGACTTGCAACATGCAGTTCCGTGATATCTGTGTCATGTGCACCAGCCATGTAGTGGCCAAAATGTAGTTGAGATTTGGAGGATTCGGTTCTTTCGCAGGCATGTAGCCAAAACTGTTGGAAGTCAGAGGAGTGCACCCAGTCTTCTATTCCTTGTTCGCCGAGGGAGCTGAATAGTACTGTCGCTTCCAGCATGAGCAGCTGCGTGTAAGGGTCCATATCATCTGGATAACAGTATGTACCTCGGAGAATGGATTCCACTGCTGGTCCATCCCCTGAGAAGCCAACATCATTGAGCAACTTGTTGTGTGACATAATTGGGGCAGAGTAGGCCAGACGGTATCTCTCTCCTATGGTCTGACCAGCTACACGCTCAATGTCCAGTTTTGAACTGATGGTAGAGCGCGTGCCATCCGGACCCTCCTGCTCTATTGAAAAGACCTTCCGACCCTTCCCTTTATTGGTTGTCTTTTTAATCTCTTGGTAGCCACCACGAAGAGCTTCTCGTTCAAGCATGCTTGCTAGCTCCTTCGCCTTCTTGGTGTTCCCATCCTCAATTGCCTCGTCAATTTTGTCACTGATGTATGAGAATCTGAGCTCAGGCGTGATTGGCTTTAGCAACTCGAGTTGGTCCTTAATGGCAATAATCCTTGCCTCAACCTCCTCCAACGTGTAATCGTTCGGCTGTAGTATTTCCATGTCACTGCAGTCCTTAGCAAGCACTTTGCAGCTGCGGTGCAGGTTCCTTGGATCTTTGAGAGGAGTGATCTTGTGCTTGCGAATTCTGTCAAATAAGCGCAGACGCTTGCACCAGTAGGATACTTTGGGACTGTTCGGCAATTTACCTGCGCACTTTCTCTTGCACTTGGATTCAGCACATTTCATCAACTCACTTTTCTCTCTGTCCAGTTGATTGATTCGCTGGCTGATCTCTTGTGGAGACATTGATTGATGCGACTGATAGAGCTGATGATATTTCTCAGTCAGTTTGTGCCTGCGGATGTTATCCCGGAGCGACTTGTTGTAGGCTTTTCGGACTCGATATCGCTTGGCTTGTAGCTTCCTACCTGGTAGCCGAACTAGCTGAGAGTATTCTGAACCAAGCAGTTGGGCCAAATCAATATCAACTACAAAAACTCGATGGTCTCCTAGGCCAAAACCGTGTGAGGATTGGAACACATGCTGTGCTGCCAAGTCGCTGGTCGCAAATACTCCTGTTATTGGAAGTGTGCCACTGGCGTGTGAGTTGGGACTCTTATGCCCTAGAGCTGCTTCACAGACATCTACCATCCGAATCTCTTCCCGTTGCAACTCAACTGCCAAGATACCATCATACACATTGCTGTTCGCATCTGCAAACAGGAGGATCTGATAGCCCTGTTGCTTCCATTGTGCAAGTTGCTGACCGATGTGATCCACAAAGATGGCCCTCGGGCAGCGTACGTCTCCAATGCTGCGGAAGTATCTGCCCTGTTGGTTGTATACTGTTTCACGACGTTGTTTAGCCGATGTGGCAGCAGCTTTTGACTTGCACGGTAGGTAAGCAACCACCACTATCGTAACTAGAGAAAGCTTGTTGAGATGATGGATTTTATGTTGGCTGTGCCAGAATGAGAGACTGTTGTAATTTTCAAAAACAAACCGGCAGACCCGATCATCTTTAACTTCTGGGACATAGCCAACTGCACCTTTCGTCCATTGTTCTTTGATTCTCGCCGCTGCGGACCGTGTTTCATTCTGTGCTGCTACCATCTTTGTTGCCAACAGGAACCGCTCACGCTTCATGGCAGATTTATCAACCTTGTTCCCGCGCTGTTCTTTGTACCCGGCATCTCGTAATTCTTCTATGGTAGGGATTCGGCGCCGCTCCCTGGATGGTGTTGAAGTTCCCACTGTGGATGAGATCTGTTGTCGCTGAAAGTAGTCTGTGATGATCCCTGTAGGTGCTGCTATCGGAACTGGAGGTGCAGATGTGCTGGGAGATGCTGATGATGCTGAGGTTGAGTTGTTATGAAGATATGAATTATGTATGGAAGATGGGGCTACCCGTGCTGCCCACTTGGCCGCACGTTGCTGAGACCTTACTCTAACTGGCCTCGCATTAAAATAACCCCTGATGCTAGCTTGATGTCCTCTACTGGTTGCATCTCTTCCAGTAGAGGACGGCCCCCTGGGCCGCCTTATCCGCTGGCCCCACTCCCCATCCTTGCCTCAAGCGGATTCGCTGTCGAGGTCTTACCTGGGGCCGTGGTGGCGGGTCCTTCAAAGGCAGGTGTGCCTTGCAGATTGTTAGGGTTGTTGGAGCGAAGAGAATCTGCAAACTCTTCAGCCTTACGCTTGGCGTTTTCAATACATTCAGCTCGATAGGAGCGCTTGATATCCACCGTAGTCTTGGATCGAAAGCTGTGTGCACCGCTGGTGTTTTTGGTGGCATCGGATACTCTAGAAGCTGCTCCTGTCGCTCGTGTGGCAAAGGAGTCATCGTCACGAATGCCCATTCCATCTACTGCAGCCTGATGCTCTGATGACATATAATATCCACGGGAGGTGACATTCTCTGCTGGGCCAGGTGGCTGAGTGGCCTGAGTATCCTGTTGGGTAGGATTCGCTGGTACTGATTGATTGGGCGCGTTGGGGGTAGGGACCGCTGGTGCAGCGGGGGGAGTGGGCGGGGCCAGAGCAGACATATCAAAGATCAGACCATCTTCCTCTACTCGTCTTGCAAACTCATCTTCTGCATCTTCAAATGGAGTGCTGACTGTCCACGTGTCGCCATCCCAGTCAGTTTCATTTATGAGATAAACCTCATCCATCTCGCAGCCCTTCAGAATCAGCTGCATGCATTTGTGGGAGATGTGCAACTCTTCTGTTGCCCACCAATAGAGCCAAGCAACCGGAGATTGTGCGATCTTTTCAACCAGCTCTTTTATTTCAGGTTTACGATAGAAGGTGACCATCACTGAGCCTGCATCTGGACCCAACTGGATTGGGCATACCGAATGGAACACTTGGATTCCGTCCTTGGTTGTGATATGATAAAGAAGCCGTAGGATATTCGAGGTCTTGTGGCGCCAAGAGGATGCCTGCTGCTGACCTGTGGCCCAGTCTGTCCGCACGTCATAGATCAAATCAAGGAAGCCAGCGAAAACCCTGTTATCCGAGTGAGAGATGACTGAGATGTGCGCACGTGCCCCTTTCATAAACTTAACTATCTTCGACTGATTCTTCTCCCCTTTCCTGGTGGTTGGAATCTTGAATACGGTGGCGCGATCGCCGAGCACTGTCCGTAGCGTTCCGCTCCTCAGACTCGCATCAAGGAAGTATCCATGCACCTCCGTGCGACTGGTCGGCGTCTCTACTGCCATGACTTTCTTCCAGTGGCTTGCTATCCCCTCTATGCCAAGTGCTGCTACGTCTGCTGGATTGGTAAGCTGCATTGCCTTGATGCCTTGTACCTTGAAGTAAATGTCATGCAGTTCCAGAGACCCGCCTTCAATCTGCGATATCTTTCCTTCACTCACCATTGCTGCGATTTCAAATCTATAGCAGTATTGTAGGAGAGAGCTTAGTCCGACAGGGCAGCTATCCGGATGCACACCGAATAACACTGACTTAGTCTGAGTATCTGGAAGCTGCACACCTTTCAGAGTAACACTGATACCAAGCACATCTAGTTCCGGAAGGAGATAGCGTAGAATAGTTGCATCCGAGTATGACGACCTTATTCGGAGTATGGCATAGATCGAG
The DNA here is from genome assembly GCA_036939855.1 of Cyclotella choctawhatcheeana. NCBI lineage: Eukaryota > Bacillariophyta > Thalassiosirophyceae > Thalassiosirales > Thalassiosiraceae > Cyclotella > Cyclotella choctawhatcheeana. The sequence continues at coordinate 4,766 of JALLPH010001824.1, forward strand.
GGCTGTTTGATGGGGTTTCCGTCTGGATACGTTGCACCTGGCTTCACTTGCTTGAGATGCCAGGGTGTTGGGACATGGCAGTAGTGCATTATAGATTCTGTAGTCAGGGCACAGTCCGTGCCGGAGGTGGTGATTGGTTGGAGCTTCATCTGCTTCTGTTGCTCTTCATACATTGGGAGCAGCTCAAAATCAGGATCTACCTTCCGACCAATGGAGACTATCAGCTTCGCTCGCTCCATTAAGACCTGTGTGGGGTGCAGTCCTGGTACTGGGTCAACCCAGGCTGTGAGCAGACAAGATTCACCAGTGATATTGCGCTCTGGACCAGAGGATGGCTGGGCTGCACTAGCAAGAATTCGTTGAAGCTGGGTCATAGGCGCCTGGTCCTTTACTGGTGGGGCAGCATAGGAGGAGCTCTTGAGTGCACTGGCGGGGTTCGCCTTCGAGTTGTCACTATCCTTTGACGCCGGAGACTCTTCTTCCATATCATGCCCAAGTTCTTCATCGTCAGCATCAACCGTCAAGTAGTTTACCAGCTCTTCTGTTGAGGTTATCCCCAGTTTCTGTGGAGCATTGATATCATATAAGGCAAAATCGATGGGCTTGTAATGATAGGGTCGGGCATTCGATGGTTGCGGGAGAGATGGGTCGGAGAGACCACGCTTGCTATATTCAATCCAGTATAGCGCGCTAACTATGGCATCAAAGTGGCTGTGTGCGGAGTCAGACTTAAGTGGGACATGGCCTTCAGAGTTGCTGATAGTGACTCGATAGATAGTGGGATGCTTTGGGTCAGGTGGAGGCCAGTTCATCAGTCTGATCTGCACCAGATCGTTCTGTGTCGCCTTTTCCAGCATGGCATCCGTGTATTCAATCGTGTTAGCAGTGATAGTGACGCCTGAATCTTCCAGCAGAAGATCTTCAAACTGTGGAGGGTTGTTGCAAAAGTCATCTCGAGCTGCTGCCAGGCGGTCCATCTCTTGCTGGAACATAGATACAGGCTCTTGGATTTTTGTGTCAGGAGGCTGCATCGTTGCTGCGGCAGGAGAAGTGGCAGCACCCCTTTCAGCTGCTCTACGCTCTTTCCGCCGTTGACGAGAGTTGGACCCAGCAGGACTAACAGGGCTTGCAGGTGCTGATGCTGGATCATCAATGTTATGGAGATCACACACTCCATTATCATCTTGAAATTGCTTCAGCCACAGCTCATCTGGCACTTTGATGAGAGCTGCATTGTCCTTGTTGTATACCCACATCTCATTCTCTTCAGCATGGAATCCGACTGTAAATTGACCTTGACTTGGATGTACGGAGTAGCTATTCGTCTCAGCGTAAGCATCATATAATAGTGTGGCAACCTGCACCAGTGCTTCATCCATCACGGCTGTGATTGGGTCCTCCATATTGAACTTGTAGTCACCAACCGAATTTACATTTCCACTGGACTGGCCTCGCTGCTGGTCCTGTTGTTGCTTTTGCTGCCTTATCAACATTGACTTAATAGTTGCCTGCTTTTTCTTCGGGGACAACTCATCTGGTACTTTGATGAGAGCTGCGTTGTCCTTGTTGTACACCCACATCTCATTCTCTTCAGCATGAATTCCAACTGTAAATAGGCCTTGACTTGGATGTACAGAGAAACTATTCGTCTCAGCGTAAGCATCATATAGAAGGGTGGCGACCTGCGCCAGTGCTTCATCCATCACAGCTGTGATTGGGTCCTCCATATTGAACTTGTAGTCACCAACCGAGATTGCATCTCCACTGGACTGGCCTCTCTGCTGGTCCTGTTGTTGCTTCTGCCTTTGAAACATTGACTTAAGAGTTGCCTGATTTTTCTTCGGGGACAACTTCTTCTTAGTTGCTGCTTTGACACTGCTAGCGGGTACATCCTCCTCGATGACATCTTCCCAGTCGTCGGATGAGTCCTGATTCGGTAGGAGGTCATCCGTTTCCACTTGCTCTTTACGGGATGAAGTGCTTGGCGGGTCGGGACGCATTACATCCTCATCCGATGCGTCTTCGACTGTCACTTCTTCCTTTACCGGAGCAGTAGTTGCCGTCCCAGTGCTAGAGTCACTGAAAATTCCACCAGTGCTCTCGCGAATTACTCGTTTGGGCCTCGTCCGCTCGAATATCACGCTCTCGGTTTCATCCGAGTCTTCATCATTCGCCGTCATCCCGTCTTTGATGACCTTGTCCATTGTATCTTCCGTAGAATCGGACATGGGAGAGAACTGTTTCTTCGCTGCAGCTTTCGCAAATGAAAGGGCATTACGTGCCAAGGGAGAACTGGGCGAGTACGTTGCCGCCTCGGGGTTGAGTATAGACTCACGTGCCGGAGAGGCAACTTGGACACGTTTGTTGGAGTTGCCAGTCAGCTTGGGAGAGCTGGGATTTGGGATGATGAGGTTCTTTTTAACCGGAGACTTCGGGGTCGGAGAGCCTTTGCCATTGCCCGAGGGATGGCCCATTCCATTCTTGAGCCTCTTATTGCCTTTGCCATTCGACTTGAGGATCTTGCTGGCGGACGAGGAGAGAAAGCCGGGGGCGGTCCTCCTGTTTAACACAGTTCCATTGTCGGCAGCACCCTGCGTTGCCTTTTCGGCCGTCACGACGGGCTTGGCAGTCGGATCCGCAAACCCAGGAGAAGAGCTGGCCGAGCCACGGGGCATGAGATTGAAGGAGGCGGAGTTGGTAGACGGCATAGTTGCGAAGGAGGTGTGGATTAGATCTACGATGGTGCGATTGCGACCGATTGTGAAGTAAGTGAGCTCTTGATTGACGACGACTCTTCGCTTGCCGCTTGCAGAGTCTTGATGGTCGCCCTGTGGCCATTGTAGCATGGCGAGAGGCTGATGATTGAGATGCTGGCTCTTCCGTGCATTTCGGCATGGTTGAGCCCCATTGTTGCATTTCGGCAACAGTGTAGAGGAGGAATCGACACATTGCGGTGTCCATTCTGTAGTAGAGTGGCCATTAGAATGGCACCCGTGGAGGTTCTTGGAATGTGATGGCCAAAAACGTCTAATTCGGCCGTCATTACAATGACGAAACCATTGTCCAACTTTATCACAAGCCGACGAGAGCAAGTTTGGCCGTGTTGTATGTTGACCTTGACAGGTAGGCGGTAACGCAATATTGTCGTATTGACGTACTCGACGGCAGCGTCGTCGTTTGTTTGTTTGTAGAATTGGACGCCATTTCGGCGTCGATTCTAGTAGCCATGGTTGGTGTGTTGGAGCGGTGGCGATGGTGCGTAGCGGTGGTGGCAGTGCTGTACGTGATGGCCGGCACTTTAGCACGGTGCTACGTGATGAGGGGCAACCCATGAGGAGGGCATAAGTAATAATCACCGTAGAAATTGTGTAGAAAGTGTACTGTAGCATATCTTAAATTTGATTTTGAATGTAAAAGGTTGAAATTGTCTGTTGTTGCTGACCTTCCCTGACCGAGAAAGTGTTGCCATCTGTGCTACTTGGCTAACTGCATCTTTGGATTGGTAACTCTTAGACTGTAGTACACGTCGCCATTCTTTTGTTACCCACCCCTTTACAAAATTCTCCAATCCCAACTTTCTCTTACCCATATTCTCTTAAATGCCTTTGGCCATCCTTTCAGCGGTAAGTCTTGTGGTCGCTCCTGATCCAGTACCGTCCTCAGCATCATATCTACTACCTGTATCAGTCGTGTTGGGAATTTCTCTTGACGCAGCGCCCGCAGGATGCGTACCCGGGCGGTCGCCCGTAGGGCCTCTAAGTCCTTGTTCGGGCACACTAATAGATGCTCATATGCCTCGTTGGGCTCCCCGCAGCACGGGCACAAACTGTTATGTGCCCCATGATGAAACCAGTGTCGTCCTACCGGGAGCCATCGTACCATCATCTTTGATGTCCTGGCTGTCCGGCTCCAATTATGTACGCTCCTTGCCGCTCCCAATGCTTCTATATCAATATCATCCAGTTCCCATTCCGTTATCTTTAGTCGCTCTAGTAGGTACAATCTGATCCTGGCTGTGCTCGTGATGTCTTGTATCGCCGTATCAACCCTAGTTGTCACCCACTTGTTTGCCACTCTAATCATACATTTAGAGCCTGGTAAGGGTTCGAATTGCATCGGGCGTTCATCCTTGCATTCTTCTGCCTCCCTGTCACATTCGACATTTTGCACCTCTATCCTGGTGGCTTCCTGCCCTGGTATAAGCTTCTCGTCTGTGTGACCCCGTACATGGTAGAAGGTAATATCTTTCTCCTCTCATGTCGTTACCATCTCCTGGATTGCAAGGATCACCATGTCCGAGCCTGTAACTTCTCCCGGACCGTACGTCGGCCGTTGCGCCTTGTATATCCCTGCCTGATTATTCACAGTGGCACCAGATCACCTCCAGTGCCGAGAAGCGTTTTAGTTCCCTCTCCAGTGCATGGAACAACCCGATCATCTCTTGCCTGTACGAATAGCTATCCTTGGGCACCTCAATGGAAAATCGCTCACTATATACGTTGTTGTTGGCATCGATTGCCCGCCAGCACACTCCTCCTTTTCCTTCCTCCACATGCACTGATGCATCACTGATGAGATCTATCTCCTGCACGTCATCTCCTATCTCATCTCGGGAAACTGTTGCTGGTATTTCTACCTGTGAGGTCTCTATCAACCTTGCTGGCCTGTGTGTCCAGAGCACCCTCGGTCCTGACATATTCACTGGTATGGGGTGGGATCGTAGAGGTGGCTCCATTACTGTCTCCTGTTTGACCTCGTATTTGCCGTTGCCAATGGGTGTACACTCATGGAGGCCCTCTTCATCTCTCATGAACACAGTCTCCTCTCCTCTGTATGACGAATATTCAATGGCCCTGGATACTGGATACCATCTCCCCATTGGTGTCGATAGTTCGTAGTCCCGGACGGCGCCATACTTGCTCATTCCCGTGCACACTGTTGCCCGAAGGCAGTGTCTAAATACCTTTCTGTGTTCATCAGTGGGCTCAATGCCCGTTGGCCAACCCTGGAGCGTTGTCGTTGCCCTACATTCGCTGCCGTTCATAATCTTGTACCTCTCAATCTTTGTACCCTGCTCATCTGCTAACTCCGAGAGCATTGTTACTCGGATTCATATTCTGAATTCCGATGCTAGTACCATCTCTCTTGGTTTTATACCTTCCATCTTCGAAAAAGCTTCCAATAGAGCCACATCATTCTCTCTCTGCAGTGACGGCTTCCACAGGTGTTCAATATGTGCTGATACATCATACTCCTTCATCATCGCCCTCAAGTTCAGTATCCAGCCCTTGCCTGCATGTACAATCGGTGTGCTCACTTCCTCCAGTACCGGAGTGACAAATCCGCTCCTTAGTTGCAGGGCATCTATCGCCGTTATTATATCATCCGCCACTTTCTTGTCCCATCTCAGTACTCGAACCAGGTACACCATTGCACACTGTAGCTGCAGGCAGTAAATGTCTGTATTGAGGCCAAGGCCACCCCATCGAATTGGCCCATATACCACCGCCCTGGGCATATGCCTATTGATCCGCATCAATGGCAGAAACGTCTTGTTTATTTGCCCCGACAAGCGCTCACATTGCGCCTTGGTGAACTGTGACAGTGTTAAGCCATATCTTGTCTGCATCAGGAGTCTACGTTCAAGTAGTTGTTTCGCCTCTGAGTACTGAATTCGGGCACTATTAGCCGCACTTCATGTCTTCTTTATCTTTCCCATCCTTTCCTCATAATCTACCTTCTGATTTGCATCCACTGCCTGGAAATATCCAAGTCCCTTGTTTGTCCCACTTGGGCTCAGCATCTTGATCTTCGAGGCTGCTCCTTTTGCATCCGTCAGTACCATACCAACCCCTTCCATGTCATAGTTAATCTCTAGAGTTCTGCCCGTCGACCGCCAGGGAAGTAGCTGGCACGCACACTTGTGGAAGGCCGTGGATCCGCCACTTACCTCATTCAAGTCTGTCAAACCCTGTGCTCTCACCTGTAGATCATACATCACTTTCTCCACATCCGACATATAGGGCACCATACCTTAGTAGGTATGATGCCCTAGAGGGTTTACCCCCCAAGTACCTCGTCTGTACTCAATGCCCGTGAAACCTTAAGCAGTGCTAGAAACCACCTTACTAACACCACCGACAGCCGCTCTCATCAGTCAGGCCACAGTGTTAGGCTGCGCCTCCGCCCAGGACCCATGTCCCTTCCGGATACTTGAGCTGTCTCGCCACATAGGTAGAGCCTTAACCCTTACCTAGTGACTAACCCACCTTCGTCTGGTGCCGGGTGTCCTGTCCCCGAAGGGTCGGATGGTTTTTAGGAGATATTCCCGGAATTCCTGGCGTCACTGTGACTACCAGCCTACCCCACCCCAGGCCCGCTAACTGAGGGAATTGAACCCTGTGCCCCATCGACCAACCAACTAAGGGAATTGAACCCTGTACAGCACCCCGGGAATCGAACCCTGTGCCCCATCATCCAACCAACGAAGGGAATTGAACCCTGTACATGCACCCCGGGAATCGAACCCTGTGCCCCATCATCACATAGCCTACCAACCGTAATCGAGGGAATCTAACCCTGTATCAACAACTCATCCAACTGAGTCTCTACCGCTCGGCCACCTGGGGTGTCAAACTCACTCAATCTTGGTGTGAAAAGTGGACAAGGGCCAAGCCAACTTTGACCCCACCCGTGACTGAAAAATACGTTGTGATGACCATTTTAGAGCCCACACAGCAATCTCCACCATCTCCAGCCATTCATCATACTCATAGTGAGATGT
>JALLPH010001830.1:0-11668 GCA_036939855.1 Cyclotella choctawhatcheeana
GTTGGATCAGTAGAATCACAGCATGAGACACAAACACTTTCAGACAAAGTCAAGATTTTAGCCATATCGTTCGTGGCATCTTTTCCAACCCTTCTCTTGATTGGTGTCGGTGCCAAACCATCCATTGTTTCAATCTGTGTGTACGTTAGTCTTCTCATGTCAACGTCTATTTTCATTCGCTCTGAAATCCAATCGGGAGTTGCACGATGGTTCTTGGGTCTGGGAATAATTATTCTAACTTCGGGGTGGAAATCTGGACAACTGCTTGCAGAATGTGATTATATGCCGATGAAGGGAGTTATATATGCCATCACTGGGTTGTGGGAATGTTCTAATGCAGCTCTTATCATTGGTGGTAAAAAACTTGTCAATAGGCATGGGATCATTAGTTTCACCAATATTATGCTCTATTGTGCAGCTCCTTGTCAGGTCAAATTTGTCAGAAATGGAGAAGTGGGTGCTTCGCGGTATTTTGATGAATCAAGCAGTCGTCTTGGCAAACGAACAATCCACATTACCCTATGCTTATTGGGCACCTTGACCCTTTACTACCTCCTGACAATAGTTCAGATTCGGACATTCTTCACTTCATTCATATTGCTTGAACTTGAGTATATGGCATTCATGGCCTCTATGGCAGTTGTTGTCCTGAATATTCCATCCCATATTTGGCAATTAATTCACAATGTGCTGCAGATGACTCCTGCACTCAAAGTAGAAGTTATTTTGCCATATGGGTGGGTCTATTCATCGTCGTCTACAAGGGAATTTTGGTCTAGATGGTCACGACCTGCCACTCTTTTCATACGACACCTATTCTTTTATCCACTTGGGGGACGTGAGCGATGGTATATAAGCATACCCGTCATGTTCTTGCTTAATGCGTCAAGTCATTTTGATTTATCTGAGGCTCTTGTCGGTGAGAGATCGGAAGGTTACTGGCTTGCGCTGTTTGGGACATTAGCCATTGTAGCAATGTTGGAATTATGTGGAGATGCGTTCTTTGGTTATTCGAACGATGTTGGTGATGCTGCAGTATATCCAAAATTCTATCGCTATGCCAAGGCTATCATCGCACATGCTAGTCTACGACTTGTGCTATATATCATGGTTCATCTTTGCCTCAAGACATCTTTGAGTGATTTGGTTTCTTAAAAGAACGCAGGAGTGAGTCATTACGACATCATGGCACGATCATGAACAGTTGATCCACTGCAAATGTTGGCAACTACCAACTATCTTCTATGTTACAATGAATTACTTGGCACACATACTATAGCACGCTAAGTGTTTCCTAATATATAAAGACAGAGCGTTGGATGTTTGCAAAAATCTCGTATATTATTACTGCAAAATTCAACAAAATTAGTTTGTTTTTCACACTTAGATCTGTAATATGTGCCTAGCCAAGACTAAACTAACTTTTCCGAAGAAAGCATAACTATGCAAGTCCATTGTGTCTTAGCAAAGCATCGGGCTTGGGCTCACGGCCACGGAAGCGCTTGAATACATCCATTGGAGCAACGCCACCTCCCAAACTCAACTAAATATAACATATCGCAAGGCAATGAGCTTCGTAATGGTCAAAAATGCGTAAGGTCAGCATCTCAAGACTACTCACCACAGTGTCGCGGAACTTCATTCCAACCTCACGCACACCCTGTTCGTTATCTAGTCCTACATCCTCGAAGGCCCCGAACGCATCAGCACTCATCACCTCGGCCCACATGTAAGAATAATATCTTGCAGAATACCCCCCTGCAAAAATGTGCCCAAAACCACATAAGAATCTATCTTCTGGGACAGGCATTGAATAAGGAGTATAAATCTCAGCCATGCGACGGTGAACATCAAAGATGGTTTCAGAGCCATTATGATCATAGTTAGAATGCAGTTCAATATCCATCATGCCAAATAAAAGTTGGCGGCACGCCATCATACCAGCTCCAAAGGTACGCTGCTGGCTCAATTTCTCAAACATCTCCTCGGGCAAAGGCTCGCCAGTTTCATAGTGCTTGGCGAAACCATAGACAGTTGGTTTATCATAGCACCAGTTCTCCATGAATTGAGAGGGAAGTTCCACTGCATCCCACTCGACACCTATCGAAATGTAAGTTTGATCCAAATTAATGTAAGTAAAAGTATGAATCAAACATTTGAATATGATAACAAAGCTACAGTGCAAAAACAATATATACTCACCATTTATACCAGCTACATCACCAATCGTAGCCTTAGTTAGCATATGCTGCAGACCATGACCAAACTCATGGAAGAGCGTTTCAACCTCACAAAATGTCATGAGAGAAGGCTTATCACCAACAGGAGGAGATCCATTGCATGTCAAGTAAGCAACAGGGATATCAAATCCAAGTGCGGATGATTTGCCGATGCAATCATCCATCCATGCACCACCACGCTTATCGGCTGGGCGGGAATAGGGATCCAAGAAGAAGCTGGCAATGTGTTTGCCATCAGATTTATCGTGAATTGTGAAGAATTTCACGTCAGGATGCCACACTTCAGCCGTTCCATCAGCATTACGCACTTCAATGTCAAAGATACGTTCAACTAAGCCAAAAAGGCCACCTAGAACTGAATCAAGGGCGAAATATGGACGTAATTCTTCCTCCTTTAAATCAAAAGTCTTCTCTTTCAATCTCTCAACCCAAAATGAAGTATCCCACGGCATGAGTTTGGGTAGGCTTAATTCCGAATATTCTTTGCCTCCAGCTTCACGGGCCAAGGCGGTGGCTTTTGCCAATTCTTTCTCAGCTGCAGGAAGAGCTTTGTCACGGATTAGATTGGATAATTCATGCACGCTTTCAACAGATGGGGCCATCTTTTTCGAAAGTGATAGTTCAGCAAAGCTCTGAAAGCCTAGCAGACCCGCCATCTCCTTGCGCAGCTTAAGAATTTCATTGATAATCACAACGTTGTTCTTGCCCAATGCCCCCTCTTCTTCCTTCTTATCCTCGGCCTCGCATTCCTTCACAGATAAATCACTGGCCCTAGTCAAATAACCCATGTACACCTCTTTTCTCAACTCACGATTGGGCAGATGCTGCATGGCTGCAATGTACGAGGGACCATCTAACGTAATACGCCACGGTCCCTCTGCAGGATTCACATCCATTTCTTCTGCCTTCTTCTTTGCATCTTCATCGTCACCAGCATCCTTAATCAATGATTGTTTATAAGCCTGTGCCCACATGCCTAAGGCAGAAGCAGGGACTCCCTTGACATCCTCAACTTTGGTGACAACCAATCCAAAAGACTTGGTAGCATCCAACACATTCACATTGTTACTAAATGCCGAACTCAACTCGGCAAATCTTAAGCTAATTTCATTCAATCTGACACGTTCGGGGGTACCCTCTTCAAATCCCACGCCTGACAATGTCATTCCTAGTAATGCATTTGCAACTGCTCGTTTCTTTTGTTGCATTTCAAAATCTTCTTCGCCGGTCCATGCATCATCCACCTTCTTCAATGCCTCATACAATACTCTAGATTGACCGAATTTCATGTATGCCTTGACGACATTTGCTTGATTCTGTACAAACAAAAAGAGCAAAGTAATTCAAGTAAAGTCTACAGTGTAACATTGACATCATGAAAAGGTGCAAGTAATAATTTACCTCCTCATAGGCCTTGCGTAATTCCTCGGAGTCTTTGACACGCTTCAAATGTCCGGCTATTCCCCATGCATAGTTCAACGGGTGCTGGATTTTCTCCACCTCGGGCAACACTGCCTCGTAATCGGGTGAGGCGGTGGACAGCCTGCTTTCCAGAGAAGAGAAGTCCGACTCCAGTTGAGAGAGAATGAATTCAATGGCGGGAGTCAAGTCGGAGGGTGAGATGGACGTGAATTGCGGTAATTCTTTGGAGTTGAGGAGCGGGTTAGAGGTTACAGCTGACAATTTGAGGACGGTGCGTGTTTGTGAGGAACAGTTGGTGATGACGAAAGCACATGAGAGATGGGGAGGGAGGAATGTGGCTAGCGCTATGAAGATTATTTTCATTGAGCTTATAAAGGGGGAAGAAAGGGAGGATAGGATGTCACCCTTCCTGTGAGTCCTTCGATTCTTCGATTGTTATCATCCTGACGAATGGACTGGTGATATTTTATATTTTGATGTTCCTTCCTGGTTGCGGGATGCAGTGCAGGATGCAAGGAGCAAGGAGCAAGGATGGATGGGAGCAAGGAGCAAGGATAACAGGATGCAAGCATGAGGCATGAGCATGCAGTTAGAAATCCTTGACGTGAATATTACCTTTCAATACGAAAGAATTACATAATAATAGCAATAATAGTAATTTACTTAATAAAGGTAATTGGAAATTATTGTTAGTTGTCTCATCAGTGTGAAGTGTGAAGTGTGAAGGTGGTCATGTCTGACAGATCACGCTTCATTCTCGGTGTCTTCAATCCCATTTAACGTCTATGGGATTGTGTTCTACTACCGCCGAAGCCAATGCCATTGCCGAAGAACTAACAGACCAAGATATTCCATTTGAAGAAAGTGCTGTCTATCTACAAACAGTTACCGATTCCTTTGGCGATTATTTCAGTGATGACTCTAACATTATCAGAAGTGTGATTCGATCCGCAGCGATGGAATGTTGGGGTTCGAATTCTCCTGCTGTAGTTGTGCAGACAGGCAGTAATGAATCTGAAGAGAATAGCAATGTTCATTCACAAGATGAAGAAGAATCAGATATCGATGATAACGAATGGTTGGGAGAGGGCGAATGTGAATTATGTGAACGAACGATCAAATTAACACGACATCATCTCACACCCAAGAGTACTTGGCCTCGAATAAAGAAGAAATTATGGCACGCGGCATCTGAGATTGAGATGTTTCACTCTGAAACAAATTTGGAAAAGAGAGACATGTTACAAGAGAAGCTTCAAAAGACTGTCGGTATACGCAACATCCAGGATCTACCTCCAACATTATCACATACTTCAATCCGTAATTATCTTTCGCGAGTATGTACCATCTGTCGACCGTGTCATTCGGCAGTACATCGAATACACGGTGAATGGGAGCTAGCGACTGAATACAATACTGTAGATCAATTATTGGAATGTCAGGATGTTAGAAAATTTGCCAAGTGGGCGAGCAAGCAGCGCTTAGGGAAGTATGCAGTCAGTTAAACAATGAGTTGTCTTATGATTGGGTGACACACCAGAATATGTATAATCTTTAAATGCCCAAGTGAATGTGTTATAGTAATGAACAGCAACCTGAAGAATTTCAGTTACGACAATAACCAAAATACATTGATGTGGACAGTCATCAGAACCTGCCTAACAGCTTCACAATCATAAAGTGCTTCTCTACTGCCTCAGCCTCTGCAAAAAATCCAGTATCAATCCGTTGACAACCTCTGGCTTCTCGTCATGAGGACAATGCCCAGCTCCATCCAATCCGACAACCCTCTCTACCGTACTTCTCGTTTCGCCTGGCCTTCCCACATACTCCAGTTTCTCAACCCTAGAAGCTGGAGTCCATGGATCATCCTTTCCATAAATCACCCACACCGGCAAATCTGGGAAATTGGTGGAGGCGAGTTGTTGTTCTGGAAGAGGACCCGCAGAGTATGATAATGTGTCAAACACAACCTCGTCTGCTCCATTAGTTAATAATGGATCAAGTAATACTGATACCAATTCTTCGTCAATTGCATCTGTGACGGCATATGGCTCTTTCAAAATCTCGGTCACAGTTTGTGGAGTTGCTAAACTTTTGAATAGACGATGCCCTTTATTTCTCAGTAGAGCTTGAATCTGACGAACAAGTGGCATGGTCAATTGAGAGAATGGGACTTCAGCCATGTGTAATTCACGAAAGTTAGGGTTGATAACTACAACTCCATTGAATAAATTTGGCTCGTCAATAACTGACTGTAGCGAACTCATTGTGCCAATTGAGTTGGCTATAAGTGTGACTGGTGGTTTAGAAGTTGCTCCAGCGTCTTCGTGTATCACATCATGGACAAAGTCTGTCAACTGTTCCGCCCATGTATAAAAGTTGTATGGACTACCAAGAGGATGTCTAAGATCCAATTCAGATGCAACACGATTCCCGCCCGAGGGTGTTCCGAGTGGTACATTCTTCATCGTGGCGTCCGTTCGAATCTTTTGCAGTCTCTTAGTCGATTGACCATTGGACTCACGATAGCATTTAGAATCGCAACCAATAAATCGACCATTTTCTCCGTTGATTAGTTTTGCATTTGTATCCTCTCTGAATGGTTTATCACTCCATCCGCTCCCCAGTAAATCTACTGCATAAACTCTAACAGAGCCGTCTAACCCCGTCAGCATCTTACGCCAGTGGTCTGAATTAACAAACAATCCATGGACGAGCAAAAGAGTGTGTTCAGCATTCGGTGGTCCAGATACTTGATAACGTACATTGTATCCACGCCACTTGTAAATTTGGTTGGGCAGAGATGTTGCTGGAGATACCGGTGGCATTTGAACGGCTGACATGGGAAGGATATGGTTGTTTCGCAACGATGAATGATTGGGACTACATGGTGCAAGAGAAAAGCTGGATGCATGGTCTAGCACAAGAAGTGCAGTAAGCGATGCTACTGCTACTGTCGATGCTGTTTTCATTGCGGACCTTGATGCACTTTGGATCTGATATTAGATAATATTATTGATTCGGATCTGGTTCCCCATAGTGAGAATAGGATGTATTTAGGACATCGGTGAAATCTGGTGAAATGTTGTGACGAAGGTGTTGTGAGTTGTGACGAAGGTGATTGTGACGAAGGTGATTGTGACGAAGGTGATTGTGACGAAGACGACTGACTCACAACATTCGCTAAGGTACCTAATGCATTGTCTCCCCCCCTCCCTGTCTGTGTCTTTGATGCGAACCTCATTACATAGGAATTAGTACGAATTTCAATTAGCTAAGAGCGAGCTGGAGTTTGTTTGTGAGAGAGAAGAGAAAATTATTTGATTTGCACTCCGTCCACCACGCAAGTCCAGCGCTAGCGCTGGTGGGTGGGTGGTGTTAAAATTGAGAGCTCAAGATTGACGATTCGATTGGTGGTGGCTGTCATTCTCAGCAAGTTCGGGCATCCGGCAGTTGAATCGATAGAAGAGATACCAGAATAGATAACAATCCCATTGTTGCAAGAAGAGCAATCCTTTATGCTCTGGAATGATGTTTGGTTCGAGCAGACGCCAGCCTATGCCCATGCTTTGGATTACCTTGTTCATAATCCTCGTCTGCAGAACATTTATATGTGATTGTTTCTCAACGACTCGGGTGACCACAAGGCTGCGGCATGGCATTAGTGCTCCGATCGGTCGCCCGTCATACGGAACGTATCATTTGTCATCCTTAGAATATGATCAATATGAAACGTCTGCAGCTGATGCATCCAACACTGCAGCTGAACTTCCGACAGACATCACCGCATCTGCCATCCAATCACGCACCCTGTCGCCAAACTTCATCATCAACTCCTCCATACTTTTGGTAGCCATCATCGCTATCCTATATCAAGTTTTAACTGTTGACATAGGAATAACTCGAGGATGGAGTGCGGAAGAAATTGCGTCACGAATCCCTTTGGATAATTGGTTATCCTACAACAATGTATTACACCTTGCACCATTGCAAACTAAAGCGGTCACATCTGCCACCGTGTACACTATCGGGGATATATTGTCTCAAAATAAAGAAGGAAAAGACATGGGAGAGTTGGACCGAGGTAGAATATTGAGAAGCCTACTGGCTGGTTTGATTGGACATGGACCTATGAGTCATATGTGGTATCACGTCAGCGAGGACTTTTTCGATGGTGTGCTGATTGGCCATCATTGGTGGGATTTCATTCCTAAAGTCGTGGTTGATCAGGTATGTATTCTGCTTTCTCTTGAATTTTTTCCAAAATAATATGGTAGTTATCTACTTACCCCATCATCTCTCTGCTGTCTCTTCCCATAGACTATCTTTGGTCCTATCTGGAACAATTCATACATCATCCTTCTAGGCCTAATGCAACTCCAATCCCCCTCCCAAATATGGGCTGACATGAAGCGTACTACCATTCCGCTAATCGTTTCAGGTTTGAAGCTCTGGCCATTTGTTCATTGCATAACATACGGAGTTATACCCTTGGAGAATCGTTTGCTATGGGTGGATGCAGTGGAAATTGTTTGGGTCATGATATTGGCAAATCAGGCTAACTCAAATAATGAAGTGGCTGACAAATGTATTGTTGATGATGATGAAAAGGATAACATGAAGAGATGACAGTAACTAATAGCGAAAGTATAAATATTGAACAGTAAGAGGAAACGCAATCCCGTGTTTAGAGAGTGAACATATCTATTTTGCTGTGTACATAGAAATTCAATTGTCAACAAAAACACACAGATTTGTTGCAGTAGTCATCATGCGCTCATTCACTTGCTCCAAAACCAACTAAACCAAGATGAACTTTCTTCTTCTTTCTGCTTTTCTCTTCTCAATCGTTTGAGTCTGTCCTCAAAATCATCAGACTTCGGTGCATTTGACTTTGAGTTTTGATCTAGGGGAATAGTTATCACGGATGGATTCATCTTCAAATTGTTCTCCCCGTCGTATTGTTGTTGGCGTTGCAAACGGTACCGAGTAGTAGCTGACTGAGATGCTACTACACTTCCTCCTATTTGATTTGTCCTGCTTTCCCTTCTTAATCTGTGTTCCACTATTGTGTTTTCTTTTGAGATTGGTTGTGGGGAGAGTCGAGGCTCATAATCAGGTTTTTGAGTACTTCGTTGTAATCTGTGCAAATCAGCAGCAGATAATTTACGTCCTTTATTCAATGAATGGACAGAACTTCTAGATGTTTTGGTTGTTCTTGATTCGAATGTATTGGTCGGAGATTCACTTTCGTATATTATTTTCACACCTTCAGTTTCTGGCGATGGTTCAGCCACTGAAGATGATACCCCTTTTTCTAGAAACACACGCCGTCGTTCAATGGCGGCCTTCCTCTCTTCTATTCGTGACATTCTTCTGTTTTCGAGCTGGATTGATTCGTCTATCGAATCTGATGTACCTGCACTTTTTGTATCAGCGGCAGCACGAGGGTTCCGTGCAAGTCTACCAGGAGGAGGACGCTGCAATCTGGGCAAATTCGGCATAATTCCATTTCGAGTATCATCTACGCCTCCACTGAAGCATCTAACTGTCACATTATTGCTGCGATTCAAGAGCAGGAGCGGACGAATGTTGTGTGGCACCAACATCTTGATCTAGACTTTTAACTTGTGTAACTTGTGGTCTCTTGTGGTGGGGTCTGTTTGGCTTGAGATAGCTTGACACTTGACACCTCTTGACACACACACAGAGTAGAAGATAGGGGGCTAGTCAAAGGAGTTACCTAGTGAAAATGCACTGATGTATCCTGCTGAATCACAAGCTAAACACTAAACCCCATCACCCATCACTGATCCTGATCACTGACTGAACCGCTCACTGAAAAACACCTCCTCCCAATCCCAACCCATCAACCATGAAGTCCTACATCATTCTTGCCGCACTTTTTTGCTCTGCATCCGCATTCGTCCCGTCTGCCAAGTCAACCGTTAACAGTAAGTCTGTCTTACATAGTCCAGAAATTACGAGTTGTCTACGCTTGCCTATGATACCGATGGGCTTGTCTTGCGAAGGCTCTGGGGGAATCTTGTGTTCAGCTTGCTCCCATCATCTAGAATAGAATGCAGACGTATTCGTCACAAATTATTATCTAACCCTAACTGGTCCTACCACTTTATTGTCTCAACTTACAATACACCATAGCCCGTCTACACGAAACCCCCGGTAAAATCAACCACAAAATTGATCTCGATTCACCCAAGGTTGCTACCCAAGAGAAATTAGCTGCGGGTGATAAGAAGGTGTACTGCCGTTGCTGGCAATCCGGAACATTTCCATTGTGTGATGGGAGTCATATGAAGCATAACGAAGCGTGAGTTTTTGTTATATTCTCCGGCGGTGCGTTGTTAGTTTGTTTTCGTTACTAACGTCAGCTGATTGGTTCTCTATTCTATATTCTGTGCGTGTAGAACCGGAGACAATGTTGGTCCTTTGATTGTCAGTGTTGCCAAGTCGGAGTAAATTCTAATCAAACACGAAATGATACTTACAGCTACAGAGTGAGGAAGGAGGCGGCTGCTTATTAAATGTCTTATTAATCAGCTACTTTGAAAGAAACCAAAATATTATAGTTTTTTGGTATTCTTAAAATGGATTGCAAATACAACCTATTGCAATGTAGCTTCACGGATTGCATGAAAAAAAGAGAAATCACTAACTTATACAGCACTCTTCTCCTCCCCCTCCAGGAAAAGGCATCCCAGGCATAAATGGTGGCATATTCTGTCCCCCGTTTCCCATTGGATCCATAATAGGCATACCTTCATCGTCAAATTCTAATTCTGGTGCGAGTTCTTTGATTATATCTGTGGGTGGTTGACCGTACCTGAAAATGTTCCAACAAATAAATAGTGTGGTTAGAATAATAATTTGAAATTCAGAAGCAGTTACCGTAACAACAATTTATTGAAACAGCAAACAGCTCACTCTTGTATATCTTGCATCAACTCCATCAATCTCTCAAAGTTCCCTGGTTCTACTTCATATACTCTCACAATCCTTTGAAAATATTGAAACTGCTTTCCGTATCGTTCGTACTCCTCAGTACTCAGCATATTCTTATTCTTAGCAAGCCATTCGGGAAAACGAGAACAAACTTCCTTCATTGGCTGGTACATCAGTTCTTTGTCAAGAAGTTGTTTCATTACCGTGTCTAGGAGGGGGTTGGCGTCGGATGAATTGGACATGGAGGAAATGTCATTGAGTAGACTGTTAATGGATGCATCTGTAAAGGATGACGGGTCTATATTATTTGGCATGCTGTTATCATCTGGTTGTTGAATGTTATTCAGGAGGTTGTTGATAGTTTCATCCATGTTGTTTTCTTTCTTGCTGCTCTTGATACCAGCTTTCTTTTTCTCGGGTGAAGAACTCGGTTTTTGTCCACTTTTTGCTTTGGGCTGATTTTTCTTTTTTGTATTAGGCCTGCCACATGCAGAAGATGATGGGTCGTCAGAAGCGGGAAGCCCATCCATCATGCCTTTAAACATTGCCTCCATGGCTTTCTCGGCATCTTGCAACTTATTCGTGTCCAAGTCATTTTTGCAACCTCCATTAAAGTTCATGAATTGTTGCATCATTCCCTCAAGCGAGGCCGCTAATTCGGCCTCTTCTGCGGTTAGATTTGGAGGTGGGCTGAATGGGGCTGCCGCGGGTGGTGGTGCGGGGCCGTACGTTCGTGTTGAAGCTGCGCTTGGAGGCATTGTAGCAGTGGCATCTTTCTGAAGTGCGTTCAACGGTGTATCAATAGCAACGATCTCATCTTCATCTTCATCGCTATCACTACGATCCAGTCCATCTAGCGCGGCATTGCGGATTGAATCAATGTCTTGTTGATTTTGTTGGTTCTTGGGAGATGCCATAATAATATGATGATTACTTACAACTTGCCACTTGTGAGCTCTTGTGAAAACATTTTACGGTTCTTGGTGGCTTTTGTTTGGTGCTTCAGAAGCCATTTTAACGAAGAAAAAAAGAGAGAAAGA
>JALLPH010001834.1:0-13094 GCA_036939855.1 Cyclotella choctawhatcheeana
GCTGCTGGATGGTGGAGCGCTAGGTTGCGCGGGCACATGCTGCCTTTCCACTGCTTCGGTTCGTCTTTTTTCTCTGTGGGCATGGTAAATTTGCCTTCATACGTCGTCCAGTATGACTGCTCTTTTTGACTTTCTTGCTTTTCAATGCGAAATAACTTATTTTGCCGTCGATGCTGAGCTTTATTTGAGCCACTTACTCGTTCCCCCGACCACAGTGTGGGGGGCTTCAGCCCCAGCGCAATGTCCTCCATATACTCCCAATTTTCCTCTTCTTCATCATCGGACCACTCTGCATCCGACAGCGCCGCGGTGGTGGCTGTATCTTCGTCTGATATTGCCGCCCATAGCTGATTCGAGTCATAATTCAATTTTGCTTTGCTGTGCCGGTCGTCAGAGGCTGTCATTTGCTGTGACGCCTCTTCCCGGTACTCGTCCCATGCCTGGTCCATCCATCGACCCCATCTTTTGTCAAGCATCTTATCAGGCAGCTCAGGCAGCACTTCGTACACTCTTTGTTTCTTCGTACGAGACCCTTTGTGCTCTGACTCCACTGAATTGTTAGTGGCAGGGCGTTGGTCGTTTTCTCCGTTGTCGTTCTGGGCATCCGACAGCATGTCGTACACTCGACTATTCGATTTCTCTGACAACTTTGACAACTCTGACGATTTTGACAACTCTGACAATTTTGACAACTCTGACAATTTTGACAACTCTGACAATTTTTCCATTGAGCCATGTTTTGGCGGAGCTTCGTGCTCTCTTTGGCAATCATTATCTCTTAGACTGTAGACCCGTGGTTGCACTCCATACCTGGAGTCAATTTTTAGGTACTCGTCCCCTCGAACCCATCCCCTTCGTTTTGACACTTCATCCCCTCCTCGTTCATTTCGCCTTCTCTTTCGGTTATCAGTCTTACCTTTGCCTCCCCGTGGGAGAGGGCCTATCTCGGCCCAATCATATTCCTCTTTGCCGCTGTAAATTTGATCCCTCCACCCTTGTGGAGGTTTCTCTTCAACCCTCGATTTTTCCCTACCCTCGTACTCCTGTCGTCTGTTCTTCTCATTCTCCAAGTCTCGCGCTAACCATCCTTTACTCCCCAGCCAATCCCATTCATCCTGCATTGCTACCGATGTGTGCTCGCCTCCATTGCAATGCCCTGCACACTCCAGGGTGGCGCCTCAGCGCCCTGCGCCTCAGCGCCGTTTGGTGCCCCTATCGCCCGTTGGGCCATAGTAGCCTCCTTGGCCTCCACCTGACGCATTATTTCCATACGGACGCTTGTCTCCTACCTTCGGCTTCCCTTCACTCAACGATGCAACAATTCCTTCGACTCCCGGTTTTAAGCGCCCAATCGCATCTTCGACAAAAGCATCTGGCAATTTGTTCCCCGGCACATGTCCCGCCGCAAAAAAGCATCTATTGCCATAAAAACACTCTCCTGTAAGGTAATTCCAGCACAAAATGCTCTTACCAGTGTGTGGGTTCGTATACTCCCGCAGCAGTGGTAGATCAGTCTGGCCAATGCCTCCTCTTTTGCAGAATAGTGTGAAACTGGTGCCTTTTTACCACTTTATGGTATTCTGCCATAAATAGACGCATTTTGGGATGGAGGTGACTGAGTGGAGTTCCTACTGTTGGGCATTGGTAGGGGTTTGGTCCTTGGGGCGGTGGAGGAGGGACGTACTGGCCTTGTGGCTGCCCGGCGAACGGGTACATGCTGAACGCATCAAACGACCCAGGGGTGGACCCTCCGCGACCCCCGCCAGCTTTCTTCTTGCTCGTCCCACCGTTAGCCCCTCCAGTTCCCCCGAACGCCTCACCTGGTGCTTCACCTGAGGTATCACGCCAAGAATATGGCAGGGTTCTTCGATTTATCTCCCTTAGAAACTGGATATCTGCAAAGATATCCGACAACTTTGTCTGGGGGTACACCACGAAGCCTTTTTTGAATGCCTCTGGCATGACTCTTTTTCCAAAATATGACTTCATATCATCTATGATTGCCCAGCATATCTGTCTGCAGTATGCGGGTGTGAATGCCAGCGTCGCCTGGGCCACCGTGTCCTCTGTCAAAACCTCATACAAATGCATGAGGTTTTTGTACAAACGATTTTTCTCCCCGTAGCACACCGACGTCAGTGCTGCCGTGGTGGCAACATTTTGCTTCACGCCCCAGTAGTTACTTGGCGGGTCACGAGATTCACCTTTCAACTGCTTCTCTTTTTCATTCTTAGTACGGTTGGCTTCGGTGCTCGACGCGGCTTGCTCTGCAAACATTTTTGCTTCTATTTCCGCTGGGCGTAATGGGAGGCATACTAATGCCGTGAACTCCACATCACTTACACGGGACGTGCCTTTGATCAGAGTCGGGTTGGGCTTGACGGCCCGGATGTTTTTAATCAAGTCCTCCGGTAAGAAAATGTTCTGATAAATTTCGATCCCATTTTCTTTCTGCCACTCAAGCATCCCTTCCCGGATAATATCACGCGCCTCGAAGTTGTCCTTGATTGATCTCAAGTGCACATACAACGCTGGAACATCTCTCCAGTTAGACACGCCACAGAAACCCATCAGAGCCGACATTTGCATCTCGGTCATCACAGTGCCGTCATCGGTCTTCTTTTTGTTTTCTTCAGCCGTTGATTGCTCTGCACTTTGGTTGTTAATTGTTTGGCTTGCCTGCTGTTGCACCGAGTACATGACCTGGTTATTAGCTGCTGGTGTTGCGGGAGAAACCACCTGCTGCCTTGGGGTCTGACCCAGGTATGCTTCCATACCTGTCATCGTCCACCTTTGAAAACCCGGGGATACACTGATTACTGCAGTAAATCCAGCTTGGAGAGCGTGTTTGTGGTCCCCATTTTGTCCTTGTCCACATGTCATGTAGAAGTCCATGTGGGGTTGGACCATCTCCATGGTTATTCCCGAATCGGGATCCTCCCCCAGCTTCTTACAGAACAAGTACATCTCGCGGCAAGTACGCTCCTTTTCATGCCCATAGAGGGCTATCGGGGGGGGGCAGTATGCCATAATCGGCATTTCTACTTCTTTTGTTTGTTTTTCAGCCGTAGGTTGGAAAATTGTGTACTTATTTTCCCCCCCTGCATTATCGTGATTCTCCCATGCCGTAGCGTCGTCGCAGATCTTGACTTTACGCCACTCCCACGATTTATTAACTGGCATTTGCACAAGATGCGGAGTCATGGAGCTTGTCCACTCCCCCACACGACCAATGATGCTCCTCTTCAGTTCAGGAGCATCCCGGCCCATGTATCTTGTGATCCCATGAACCATCTTGACAATTGTGGATCCCTTTTGAACAAACGAGAACATTTCGATATTTCCGGCCTGCCCCGACACCACTTCTTCGACAAACTCGGCCTTCTTTGCATTTCCTCCGGCTCCGGCTTCCCATTGCCACAAGAAACGTTCACGCAGTTCATCCCCCGTGCATGCTAGGACTTCTCCTCGCAACGCAGCCAGAACAGCCCCGTCCCCTCCCATTTGAGCGGGCGGGGTGGCTGCCCCTGCAAACAATTGTCTGTTTAACGCCGGAGTTGTGGTAGCCTGCGTGCCGGGTGATACCTCAAAAGCCACGCCTGTACGTGCAGTGCGTGATTCTGCGTCATTGTTTTGCGTGGTTTGTCCTAATCCAAAGGGATCATGGTCGTCTAGATCGCCGGCCGTAGCCAATAACCTAACGTTTGTCTCCGATGGCATGTTATGTGTATGGTTTTTAATCGGTTTGGATGTCTTTGTTGTGTTAAAGCGTTTAACTATCTAGAAACACCCGCACCAAAAAGCATTGTTGTGGGCCCCCGTGAGCCGGCTCGTCTGTCCATCGCCACAAGATATGATTTGAACACAACTGCAATATAACAACACCGTTCTCATTACGTTTGTTGGCACAACGATTGGCTATGAGGGAAACAAACTTAATAGTCCCATGTAATACAAAGGCCAGAATAAGATTGAGCAGGGGTATTGTAGGTCTAATTTCAAGTGTAGATTTTGTTAGGTGATCTTTGCGGGTATTGTTGCACTTTGTTCTACCATAGAATATAGATTCTCGTCATCTTTTACCCTTTTGGTAGTTGGCTGCAAGATCAGATACTCTGTTGAACCTATTTCTCATTTCATCAGGAGATATCATAATAATCTCTAAAAAGAAGGGCCTTAGGATGTTCCAAGCCTCGTCAACTCCAAAGATGAGAACAAGGGATCCAACGATAGTCTTCATAGAAAACTGGAGGTCGTTTGTTGTACTTTCTGGAAGCTTCTTCATAGACCAAAGCCTTCCTGCCGCCAATCCATAGTAATGCGCTTCAACTCGAGTTATATTTGATGCCCCATTGTAAACACTTTTGATGCGACGCTGAAACTCATGCTGTCCTCCTGGTAGTATCCAGCCATCCTCCCAATGCTGCACTCCTATCTTGTCTGTCTCATTGACAGAGTCCCGCATCTCACTCGCTGCATTGGCATGTTCATCATAAAGGCATGAAACGAGCCCAGTTTTCACCATGATATACGCAAGGACATCATGCGAAGAGGTTGAAGTTTTGATAAGGTGAATATCTCCTGATGTTGCCGTTGGGTAAAGGTTATAGATCTCCTTCACGATGCTAAGCTGGAGACTTGCATTCCCAACATTAAAAATGACATCTCTGAGCCTTGCAAGTTCTTCCAAACTCTCAGTGTATTCCCTGCCTTGGTCGTCAAGGCTGTCATCAAAAATGGCGCAATTTAAAAGCAAAGATGCTAATGGATCAGATTGGATATTGGTAAATTCATTATGGCATTCGGTTGGCTTTGCTAAGATTTGGCATAAATTGTTGGCTTTACAATGTAGGACAGAGAAAACCTGATGGTTCATAAAACAGTTAGATATAACAATTCACAAATAAACTCAAAGAAGAATTACTGAGTACCTTATTGTGAGCTTGTAATGTCTTTCGCACATCATCTAGTTTCTTTCCCCAGCTAGAATGTGCATGGAATGGATACCCTTTGCACGTGCAGGGTGATTTGACAGCAAGCCAAGAATGCTGGCCATCATTATCATGAAAGGGTGCTCTCTTATTCTTTGTACCTAGTATAGCACTTTCTAATGTCCCTCCAAACTCATGTAGGAGACCAAGTGATATATAGCCAGTTTTGTCATTGTCAAGTAAATACGATGCTCCAAGCAAGGCCTCTACCTTATCAGCAATTTGCCTGCTAGCTAATTGTATCATTTTTGGACTGCTTCTACTCCATATTGATGATTCATTTGGAACTGATATTACATGGGGCAGTCCAATTAAATTACCAGCAGCCACTAAGCAATTGTTCTTGCCTTCCAATCGGATGACCTCTCCAAACAAATCCAACATGTCATGAACATCATCTATGGAAGGTAACTTAGAGAACAGGTTCATAACAATGAAGTAAAGTAATACAGCATCACCAAAAGTCTCCAACCGCTCGTCGTCTCTAGTAGTAGTACTTTTTCCGGAAATAGATAACGCATTTTCGATTAGTCCCACCGTATTATTGTGTGTAGTGGCAGAAGCTGGTTTGATGCCACACGATGATGATGATGCGTTGTTCTGGAATCCTATGAGCCGCGAGGCAACAGATCTGAATAAATCTGCTCTTTCAAGCTTTGCCATGAAAATTGGAGCATACTGACACATGTAGAATAGATCACGAGGCATTGGAAGAGCGTGTGTCAAATCTGGCATCAGTAACCCATGGGATGCGAGACTATTTGAGATGGAATTTCCGTGAGGTTGTTTAGGTGTTATTGTAGGAATTTCGCTTCCGTGTAGCTGATGAAATAATGTCATCTCGTGTTCATTGTATGTCAACACGTTCATCAGTTGAGTGTGGATAAGATCGACTGATTGTCCACTCCACAGTTGAAAACAGTACCTCACATATGGTTCGCTCGTTGTTCTACATGCGTGATTTGGTAGTCGTGATATCACTTCATCCGGTAATATGTCGAGTTCAGTATTGGCAGGACTCATAATGAACAATCTCTGTTTAAATCCAATAGGTTGTGTAAGGAAGCGATTTCGGAGTACTGATTGTGATGTCTGTTTATTTGGATTGTCAGAAAATACTACAGGTGAAGATCTGCCACAAAGCACGTCAATAATGACTTTCCAATTGATTTTAGCTTCCATTGAATGATCCTCATTCGAAGTGCATAATGGAACAAACAGATATTGGCTGCCTCCGGAAGAATTGAGACTATCTCTGGTCACCTCCTTAAGTAAGTCGCCCAAACCAATCTTGGACCCAATACTGCACATTTTATCTTGTTCTAAAAGAACTTTGTTGAAACATTTAAGGAGAAGCACGGGATCTTGATTTTCCTTGGTGCCACATTCAAATGATACTTGTTGCATCTGCCACAACATTTCCGATTTGGTTATAGTTTCTTTGCACCGCATAAGTACACTGATGTTTTCATTCTGGTACGATGAAGGCTTCAAAGCAAACCTAGCTGATAGCTCACCGTCTAAAGGGCTGCCGCATACAAGTCCAAATCTTGTAGCTGAATTTTTGTCTAGTCCAATTGCCTCTGATAATGGAATATGACAATTGTTGTTTACGAGATCGAACTGTAATTCATGCAAGTATAACGGGAGATTGCCATCCAATTTAGCGGATGCCCACTTGGGCATGACCTTTTGATATTCAATCTGTCGTGGTTTCGACTCCTTCATTAATAATATCAACATGTGTACATCATCGTTAGTTGCACCCCGGTCCATTAACATAGACTTCATTTGATTGAGAGTGTCATTGAATGCAACATCGACATTTGTGTCAAAATTGGATTTAATTTCCAGAATAGATTCTTTATCGTTGCTCTTCTTATCCTTCACGAGTGCTATACATTGAAAAATGGTTGGGTTGGAATTAGACAAAAGTGCTCCATCGGGATCTTTGAGTTGTCCCATATACTTTAAACTCTCCAATTGAAAACGCCCCGAGTTTGCGACATTGTCATTCTCAATAAGGTCAAGATCGTCCAGTGGATCTAGAATGTCCTCCCCATCCTCCTTCTCATTAAAACGAATACTCCCCAATTCTAGCTCTAGCAATAGATTCAAAGCAGCACTCTTTTGCGCTGCCTTCTTTGATTTGAAATAAGTTGTTGCTGTTTCACAATCTAACATTCCATTGTTTCTATTCGATATGGTTTTGTATTCACCACATAAACATTTTAGGATATCATCATTATCAAACCTACCATCGAGAATATCCATTTCATATCGTGTCAATGGAAATTCTCCCGACGTATAACAGGTGGAAATCAGTCCCCATTCCTCCCGTATATTCTCCGGAACGCGTATTTTCGATCTCCACCATAAGTCATGGTTATCACCATCCGATGTATCCTCAAACCAAGTTTTGATACTTTTATGCGGTGCTTGTTTGTCGATTTTATGCTGTAGAGTTGAGTAACGCGATTGAAGCACTGCCATCGGCTGTAGTTGGGGTGTTGTCAACGTCGACTCCGCGGAAGTTGTAGATGCAGGCAGGAATTGATTAAAGAAGTCAATCACACCTCTATCATCTGATGCAGAGAGCGAAACCTTGTCATGATTCCCATTGCCGTAGTCTTTTTTTAATGTTTGAAATGCATCATGCGATAATAAGAATTCGACATTCAGAGGCCATCTATCGTTCCCACCTTTTTTTAGGATGGATGCACTTCTTCGTAGCCCTATCATCTTATTTTTCGCTATTGGAATACTACGTATCAATGCATAATTATGCTTTGCTGTGGAACTATGGCAATACGCAGGGCGTTTGGCGTTTGTTGAAGACGGCGAGAGTTTAGCAAAGGAAAGATATATGGTGGCAAAAGCCAGCAAAGCAAACACGTGAAATTTTCGGGGCAAAGATACTTACTTACCTTGGTTTTTCAATATCAGGTTTCAAAGGGGGTTGTTTTATTGTAGAAGTTATGTAGACGATCTTTGTATCTTTAAAATAATTATCAATTTTAAAAGGTAATATCTTTGTCGCACCTTTCTCACTTATTGATCTTCACTTGCACATCACGAAACCAACAATCCAAAGGCTACTACGATATCGAATTGACACACGGCCAACTCTGCCGCTCGATTATTGTTACACTGATGCGGACGAAGTAACAAATACCAAGGGATACGATCCAACGTGTACGGAAAAATTTGTGCATCATTGATTTTGGTAAATGAAGGAGACCACGTACCTACAATAATGATGTTTAGTCAAGTAGGTAGTTCAAGGTCGCTCCGAAGAAAGAATGGCAATCATTACCTTTTGACTTTGCGACTATGGCGAGTTTGTTCGTCCTTAAGGTACGGTCAACCAATTGCATGGCCAAGTTCCGTGCGAGTTATTCTATAAACCTCCAAAACAACAAACCAAACGAGAGTTAGCAGTGACGGTGAAAACGATAGAAGAATTATACTTTTTATTCCAATATTATTGTTGGGGTATCAGGCCGGGGTAGTCTAGTCGGTACCTCAAATCTACTTGTAGCAGCACATGCAGACGTTGGTGATGACTGTACGGTTCTTTAATTATGATGGTACGGAGATGCGTCTCACTATGCAACGATCTGCATTGAGTAAGAAAACGGAGAACCAGAGGAGTGTTGTTGGATAGACGTGTCGTCTTCCATATCCAAAAATGTCTATATGGCGAATGTCGGGGACTGTCTCTCTGATTTGTAAGGAGGGTATCTTCCGTCTACTTTACACCCCGTGTGATTCCACGTCTTATGTCATCAAAAGACGTGGTGTAATAGGACAAGTCTAGCTTTGGTGGGGGGATAAGACTACTAGTTTTGTCTTTGAACGAGATAATGTCTTATGAAGAGTGGAGGGAAATTATTCTTCGGTAAGTACACAACAATATGATCTTTTTATTACATTCCTATTACCTTACATTAACATCCATCTAACTAAAATATCATGGACTATGACTCTCGCAACATAGTCATTTCTCGCACATACATTAACTTTTTGTCTGAGGAAAATAGATGATTTCTATTGGGTTCTTATCCCCACTATTCCAAATATGGTACAATCTGAGCCTCAAATGAAAACTAGAGAACAATATCATGCCCATCGTGGTACCAATGAACTGACGGTGTTGGAAAAAGTGATGTCGTTGGAGGATAGGTGCCTTCTACGGTGCATTTCCCCTCCTCGTCCGTTGACCAAGCTGGTAGGCAGGTACATTTACACTCACAGCAATCCCAAACACCATTTACGCAAAAGTTATCATATGGTTGATCACAAACTGGGTGGGATTGGCCATCTGGGCAGAATGTGGTTGGGCTTGATGAGGGTGAGGGAGCAGGTGGGCATGAGATCGTTTCTTCCAATACACGCTGATCACATGTATCACCGAGAGAACTTGTTGAGAGAACATTGTCATTTCCATCATACACCGTCAACTCTGCATTTGTCAATCTGCACAAACATCCCCCAGAATCTGAACTATCTGGACAGTACCGGTTGACAATCAGAACGCTTGTAATATCAGTTGTTTCTGTCATGTTGACCATCCACCAAGTTCCTACTCCAGATTGCGTGTGAGAGAAAGTTGTGCCACTGCCGTCAATAGAAAGTTGAGCACCATACTTTGCTTCATTACTAAGAAAAGTAGATGATTGACTGGCTGTTCCTTGAAGAGCAGCGTTGATACCACCTGACATGACTTGAACTTCAAACATATGTAAAGGTGCACCAGTTGTTGAAGCTAGTTTCACTTTCTCTGCCTTGCACCCAGAGGGTACAGGGATCTGAGTTGGAATCGATGTCGGTGTCTTAGCAGCGGTTGGCTTCAAAGTGGGGATTCCACTTGGGCTCTGGGTTGGGCTAACTGATGGATTGAAGGAGGGATTCCCAGAGGGTGGTGTTGTTGGGTTTGAGGATGGACTTGAAGAAGGTGATGGCGTCGGTGGTTCTGAAGGGCTTCCACTTGGGCTCTGGGTTGGACTTGAGGATGGATTGCTGGAGGGTGCAGCAGAGGGCAAAGGTGTTACTGGCGCATTGCTTGGGCTTCCTGAGGGCGACGAGGAGGGAGACGAAGTTATCGGGCTTGGCGTTGGTGTGATTTGAATGGGACTCTTTGTAGGTGGTTTCGAATTGCCACCTAATTCAATTGGACTTTGGCTTGGGGCTGCATTTGACGGTCTCGAAGAAGGTGAAGATGTTACTGGCGCTTGTGATGGGCTCAGGCTTTCAGATGGGCTCATAGTGACATCAATGGTGAAGATAGGAGCCTCGGTCGGAAATGCTGGGTCTTCAATATCAGTCGGAGATGAAGTTGGAGCTTCGGTTCTAGTGCACGTGCCATTGACACTTGTAGACCAACCTGGAAAGCATACACAAGTACATTCGTCGCAATCCCAAGTCCCGTTGACACAATAGCCATCGTAGGGTTCTTCACAATGCGTCGGTTTGACCGTAGGACTCGAAGAGGGCGACAAAGAGGGTGAAGGTGTTACTGGCGTAGTGCAGGTGCCATTGACACTTGTAGACCAACCTGGAAAGCATACACAAGTACACTCGTCGCAATCCCAAGTTCCATTGACACAATAATCATCGTAGGGTTCCTCACAATGCGTCGGTTTGACCGTAGGACTCGAAGAGGGTGACAAAGAGGGCGAAGGTGTTACTGGCGCATTAGTTGGGCTTTGCGTCAATGGAATTTGAATTGGACTTTTTGTAGGTGGTTTCGTATCGCCACCTGAGCCAGTTGGACTTTTGGTTGGGGCTGCATTGGATGGTCTCGGTGTTGCAACTCCCGGTGTCGGTTTGACCGTAGGACTCGAATTGGGCGGAGATGTTACTGGCGGTTGAGTTGGACTTGGCGTTAGCGGAATTTGAATTGGACTTTTTGTAGGTGCTTTCGAATTGCCACCTGTGGAAATAGGACTTTCAGTTGGGCTGAAAGTGAAAACCACGTCGATATATGGAGCCTCAGTTGGAAATGCTGGGTCTTCGATTTCAATGGGGCTTTGTGTTGGATGCGTTGCTGGCTTTGTTGGCGTTGATGACTTAGATGACTTGGAACGATAGTTTGGCGAACTTGATTTCGAGCCGTAGGATGGCTTATATGACTTGGAACCATAATGAGGAGAGCCAGATTTTGAGCCGTAGGAAGGACTTTTAGTACCACCTGACTTGGAACCATAGTTGGGCGAGCTGGATTTTGAGCCGTATGAAGGACTTTTGGTGCCACCTGCAGTCGATGGCTTGTATGACTTGGAACCATAATGAGGAGAGCCAGATTTTGAGCCGTATGAAGGACTTTTGGTGCCACCTGCAGTCGATGGTTTGTATGACTTGGAACCATAGTTAGGCGAGCCAGATTTTGAGCCGTATGAAGGACTTTTGGTGCCACCCGCAGTCGATGGCTTGTTTGATTTGGAACTGTACGTAGAATAATCTGGGAGAGNAAGGACTTTTGGTGCCACCCGCAGTCGATGGCTTGTTTGATTTGGAACTGTACGTAGAATAATCTGGGAGAGTGGGCTTGTAACTTTTTCCATAAGTCTTGATTTGTTTTGATAGTTTGGAATAACATAGCAGGATTTAATAATTAGAATTACAGAAACCATAATGTTATGGCGAAATGATAAATGATGCAATACACAAAAGTAATCTTACCGGTGCTGCAGGATGCCTCGAGAGCTGCAAAATATACAATTGATAACACGAAGGTGTTCATTGTAAAATAGTATGACCGTTAGAATAGTACTGCATTACATACGGAATGAACAAAGAGTTCATAAGATCATTTGGCAGTTGGTACACTCACCATAGAACCAGTAGGCTTTGCTGACTTGCTACCACTACTCAGAGTGACATGATCTCCACAACACCCATCAATACAATGTCCAAATCCAACCGCCACACATTCTGCTTGAAAACTACAACGAACACACCCAATTTCGGAAGCTACCGGCGATTCCTGCTCGTACATTGGAATGGAATGCTGTTCATCTAATTCCGTGACAGTGTCTTTGACGGTACGAGTTGTACAGTTCCGTATCAAAGAGACTCGTTGCTGATGCATTATTCGAAGAGACGAGTAAGGGTAACGCGAGCTGTAGAAAGCGCTTCACTGTCATCGGTTTTCTTTCTGATATGAATAATATCGCTTTGAGAACGTAATATCAAGCTACACAAGCTTGATTGGGGATGAAGAAGAAGTACTTGCGATTACACGCTTCGATCAGAGGTTTTTTATGATCGATCTATGAATCAACTATCTACATATCTGCTGGCAGCTTGCTCACGTTGTTGGTACCTAAAGATCGACAGAGGGGCGGTTTTGCCATTGTGTGATGGAAAAGCTGCAACGCCGTCTTCGCGATGGGGAGAAGAGAGGGACTTACTACAATACCTCACTCACGAAAATCTTTCCGTTCAGTACATCTCAACAAGAAATTGTCGGAAAACTGAAGAGAGCTATTTGAAGAGAGACAGCCGAACGGATCTCTCTCGGAAACAAAAGTCATTAACTCAGATGGTCACAGTTCATGAATGAACACTTTGGATGATGTGTCGCCGAAAAGATATTGTGAACGGATATGCGAACGGAAAAGAGGTGACACAAAAAGAAGGGGTCTGGGGCATGCATTCTAGACTTAGACGCATGATCTAGAGAGCTCGTTTGTTGAACAGAGAAAAAGAAGATTTTCGTGAGTGAGATTGCCAACTTCCAAGAACGCGTGATCTCGCCAGATCTCGCCTCACAACAGCCATCACACAATGGCAAAACCGCCACTCTATCGATATCTAGTACCAACAACATGATGTGACCTAGCTGCCAGCAGGTATGTAGTTGATTCATAGATCGATCATAAAAAACCTCTGATCGAAGCGTGTAATCACAGCACTTCTTCTTCATCCCCAATCAAGGTTGTGTAACATGATATATTAGGTACCATATATTAAATCCTTAAAGTGATATTTATATCAGAAAGAAAACCGATGACAGTGAAGCCCTTTCTACAGCTCGCGTTACCCTTACTCGTCTCTTCAAATAATGCATCGGCAACGAGTCTCTTTGATACGGAACTT
>JALLPH010001846.1:0-10509 GCA_036939855.1 Cyclotella choctawhatcheeana
GAATCGAGAAACCTAACCTAAACAATTTAGGTTAACCTAAATCTAGGTTAACCTATTTCTAAGTCTGGACTCACTCAACTTGAACTTGGATGGTGTGAAGTGCTAGAGTAGCAAATACACAACCGACGCACAATTGAACTAGATGTGCATTGCATCATGTTCAGCAATTACACTAATCAAAAGGGGTAATCTAAATGTAATGATTTCAATGAATACGATAAGCACTACAGCGAATTTATTAATAAATACTTGTTAATTGAAATTATTTACTTGTAGTTGTTGCCTATTTATTTGTAGTTGTTGCCTATTTATTACTCTGCCAATATTATCTCTTTGCTTGCGGTAGAATCTCTTGAAGGTTGATTGTTGTTTGACAAGGTGCTTAGGCAGTTGCGAATTGGATTGTGGCTGCCTCCTCTCCGGCCTCTGCAATTCATTTGTAGCCGCTAGCCGCCTCACGCCTACTCTTCCCCTCTTCCGGCCTCCTCCACTTATCTAAGTTGTATATGTCCTGCGACATGTCTCGACATGTCCCCAAGACAGGACATTTGTCGTCACTTCCTTGAAGACAGGCCTCTTGTCCGGAAGCGACGGACATGAGAACCCTTGTCTTGCGCCCCGCACCTGTGTCGTGTGAGGCACGCGACATCAAACAGGTCACGCTCACCCCTCACTCAAAACACAACCAACGATCATGTCATGCACGACCGCGACTGTCTAACCCAATCAACCATGGCCGGCCGCCACCAATAGCCGCCCAATCATCGCCACGCCCCACCAACACCATCACGGATGCCTCTGCGACCGTTGGCGCAGTCGGTGGCAGCGATTCAGCGGCCATGGCAGTCACCATGACTGCTAACGCTGGGCACAAGTGTCAGGCACTTGTGACGAATCGACAATTTGCCTCCAGACGGAAGGATAGAGGCCAGAGAGGCCCACAAAAGCAGGCAGCAAACACACAACAATCAATCGTTACGCGGACAGGGGTAGCGGGGTGGAGAAGGATGGGAATATCACAACAATCAGCAGTGGGAGAGGGGAAAATAATGTAAAAATAATCAAGAATTATTGTGAACTGTCGCGGCCGCTGTGGATGGAACAACGACACAACAACCAACGGGTTCAAAAGACGAATACAAAATCGAATAAATGTGGATGGTGGGAAGAGCAGGGTGGCAGCAATACCAACACAACAATCAACCGAAGTCGGGATAATCTTGGATTGTTGTTGTTGTTTTTGTGCTGCTTGTATGTATTAGTTTATATTGTGTAATAACATTAAACTATAAGCATATAAATTACATCGCATTCACGATCGTGTTCTAGATCTAAACTAATACATTATTAAGTAGTCTGCCATGGCTGATTGTTGTATTGTCTTGAAACCATCGCATTTGTTCAGTCGATGGTTTCAATTAAATAGTTTCGTCGCTCGTTACTCGCCTTTTTCGCGTAAGTAAAATTATATGATATCTCCTACAATTAGTAGATAGAAAGCTAGTAAGCAGTTTATCTTCATAGTTTCATTGTGTAACAGAAAACACCATATATATACAGTAACAAAAGTGATTACCACTAGCATATTATTTGTAATGTTTACTAACATATGTGAATGAATTGCTGTAAATGGGCTGGATCTGTTGAGTGAGGGTCGTCTACTATTAAAATTAAAAAGAGATATTATGATTGAGCATGTTCATGTGTTAATAGCATGAGTGAAGGGTGTATTCATACATAAACAATGATTACGCATATGCCCAAAGTACTAAATATGAACTCTATTACTTCATAACAACCATATCTTTGGGGTTGTGACGCGACGCGACATTGTCCTCTGAGAATTGGGTCAACATGTCATGTCTTGTCGCGACGACATGACGACATGTCTCCAAAATACGACATGTCTTTGAAGACGCAGACAATGGTACCCCATTTCAGCGAAGACACGACATCGACATGTGCAACTTAGATGTTTTGATACTAAGTCATCGTGTGGCAGAATGCCCACCATGATCACGAGATATTTTTTTGAAAGTCAATGAACAGGTAGGACCTACATGGGAATTAGTATATATGCATTACCATAACACTCTATGCAAGAAAAAGTAGGTAGGTAGTGACCGCGGCGAGATTTCTGCCAGGCCAGAGGGTCTGCCATGATTTGAGATTGGCGGGGCTGAAAACATCCCGAAATCTGTGCAATACCCCATTAATAAGTGTTTTGCGTGTCCGAAAGCAAGCAACGGACATACATCCGATTTATCTAGCTAGGAATCAGTATGAAGAGTTTAGAACGCGCGTTCGTGCGAAGCGAAGCTGTCAAACTGCCAGCAGGCCAAACCACAAAACGATTTGCCAAAAACAGCGAAGAAAGCGTTTCATTCACTGGTTCGGCGGGCCGATTGCCGATTGAGGACGACACACCCAAAACTAACACCAGCATAACATTCCATCGCCTCGTTATTCTCAACACACAATG
The DNA here is from genome assembly GCA_036939855.1 of Cyclotella choctawhatcheeana. Classification (NCBI taxonomy): domain Eukaryota; phylum Bacillariophyta; class Thalassiosirophyceae; order Thalassiosirales; family Thalassiosiraceae; genus Cyclotella; species Cyclotella choctawhatcheeana. The sequence goes on from JALLPH010001846.1 coordinate 2,483, forward strand.
GTAACCAACCCCAGCACCCCTCCCCCCACCATAACTCAACAGCCATCCCTGAAACAGGCCCCGGACGTGGCCTCCATCAACAACAATAACCTCACAAACACCATCAGCAATAATAATAGTATACCGCCCACATCTGTCACCCAAAGCTGCATCAACCCCGCCTCGGAAATCAACTCCCGTCTCGACACACAGGTGGAGGTCCGCGTCTATCCCTGTAACAATAATTCGAACAATGGGAATAAGAAGAAGTTTACCCAGTTTAATGTCAAGCCGGAGGTGAGTGTTGATAAATAATTATTACTGTATGAAAAATGGGGCTCTTGAATTGTCGGTTCTGATAAAGGGGGGAGTGCTCTCTGCTTTTTCTATTAAATTATTAGTTTGGGGGGGTGTCTGTTACCGCTGCTTTCGTTAAAATCTTCTCTGTTCGTCGTTCCATCTTATTCCCAATTATTATTTCTGACCAACTAACTGAAACTCCTTAATCTTCACCGATAAACCACACAACAATTATCATCTTAGGGGGTCATCATCCAAGGGACCAACCGTCACTCCTCCACCACCTCCAACCCCGACCTAGGCACCGAATACGCCTCTCACATCGGTCGTAAACTCCAACGCTACGAATTATCGGACACCCGGGCCTGTCAGCTATTAGTCACCACCCATGCCAAGTCCTACTGGGTCGTACCCGCCCCCGAGGCATTCAGTCGACACTCCGGTACGTGTCGTCTCTTGGGGGATTGGAAACATCCTCCCGCTTCGCATACCCTGCAAGTGGGGGACTTTTTAAGGGTGGGTAGCGTGGGTGTGGTGGTGATCGAGACTCATGACGGGGTGGAGAATCAGGTGTTGAGTGAGGCCAAGATACAAAAAATTATGAAGGATACGACCAGTAGTAATGGGGGATTTTTGGATCTGGCCGAGACGGATGGTGGTGAGTATTGTTATTGTTTGATTGATTGAATATTCATCATGGGGGGAAACTGTGCTAACCAAACATTCAACCACCATTCACTTTTTACAGAAAACTCGGACGACTCCTCCCAAGAACCACCCCCCACCCCCGCCGGCGATTCCCCCACCTGCTACATGTGCTTCGATGACGAAGACACATCCGAAAACCCCATGATCACACCCTGCAAATGCCTCGGTGACACACGCTACGTACACGTCAACTGCCTACGTAAATGGCACACTGCTGAGGCAGACAATCAAATCTGCTTCCTATCCAGTGTCGATGCCACATGCTCCGTGTGCAAAACTTCCTTCCGGTCCGACTTTAAGTTAAAGGACGGCCGGGTCGTTAAGTTGTTCAAGAGTTCGTTGGAACCACCCTACGTTTCCCTTCTCGTGGCCACCAAACATGAAATGGCACAACGATTATTCAATTCACGATTTCAACTGAGTTTCTCGACGTTGCTCAAACCGGACGGTAAGAACGGGACACGACCGTTACTACTGGGACGATCGTCGGGAAGTGATATGGTACTGGACTACCGAACCGTCTCTGCTCGTCACGCCACCATTCGTTTCAAGAACGGTGAATTCATTTTCACCGACGCCGGGAGCAGTAACGGGAGTTACCTCTACCTACGTCGACCCGTCGAGTTGACACCCTCTCAATCCGTCCAGTTTCGATTGGGACGTAGTATGATTTCCATGAAAGTTGTGAACAAATGGAATCGAAGGTTATTGCGTGCTGTTACACGGAAAGTGACAGGGAGTCAGAGTAATGGTGGAGGAGATGAGATCGAGGATCATTCCGTGGGGAGCAATGATGACGATGTACGTATTACCAATAATAATGGGGATATTACGAGGACTCTGAATCGGAGGACGAGGGAGCAGATTATGGAGAGTATGCCGCCTTTGGGGAGTTTGTCTCAGAATTCCCCTCAACATATGGATTTGTTGTATGCGTTGGCGTACCCGAAACGGGTTGTGGCGGAGAAGGAGTCGAAACGTGCGGGTAAATCAAGTGGCTTAGTCATGTCATCATCTCCATTGGAGCAGGGTGAGTTAGGTGGTGAGGTGGATAATGATAATTTTGCTGGTAGCAGGGCGGCAGAAGAGGAGAAGGAAGGTATGTCAGATGATTTTCCCAGTAAAAGTCACGATCAAGATGGTGCGGATTTGCTTGCATCAGGAATGGGTGCCTTGAAACTAGATGCTGAAGCCACTGACATGGACCAGTTTAAAGAAAGTTCATTGACCGTACCATCGGGAAACGAGAAAGAAGAGGAAGGTGCAGCATCATCATCTGCAGTTTAATTTCTTGTCTAGAGTCCCCTTTTTCGGCTTTTCTGTATGGCGTAGAGCTGGTGGTGTGTAATTTTGGATTGAGATAATTTTTTGGTTAGAATAGAGGCCTGTGTCCTTGATAATGTTAAATGAAATGAAATTAGGAATTGATAGAATGTCCTGCCTTGCCATTTTGCTTAGCAAATCAAATGAATTGTGATCACAAATGATGTAGCCAAACCTATCTACGGTAGTTAGATATAACTATCTAGATAGCCAATATTGATAGCTTTAGCCATTATACCATAAGCCTCTTGAACGAACACTGTAACACTGTTAGTAGGAGTTTGTTGGAAACGTTATGATGACCTCGGATTGCTTAGCCTTTTCGTGTATGAAAGAGAGCTGTAATGTTAGGTTGAATCCAAGGCCTCTGCATATTCGAACAGCGGTGCAGCCGCCACGTTTGTCCTCTACGGAACCCACTGCATCTTCTGAAGATACAGACCACATTAAATCTGTGTATGAATACGACGTGAAAGGTCGTCGATTCAACAGAAGGTTGTTTGCGAAGTCGAACTGTTGGGGATGTCGTCCTTTTTTAATGAGAGGTGCGTTTGATCCAGATGTACTCATGGACACAAGTAACAGCGATGCGGATCCGTCTTGGCCGGGTTGGGGCGATGTAGTGAGTATTGCATCAGATGAAGATTCTGAATCGAGGTAAGCTGTATACGCAATTTTATTCATTAGCTTCATTGGAATCTAATACATTTAATTTAATGATCGCCACGTAGAGTGATATCGCATTCACCTGGAGATGACAATTCATACGAATTACATTGGGGCCCAATAACAAATGAAGATGCGAATGACTGGGTGGCTATACCCGATAATGATTCGAACAGCAATACAATAAAAAGAAGAACTTTGGTTGTCAACGACATTGATCGATTTTATCCTCCTTTGGCAGATTGGATGCATAACAACTTCAATTTCTTGCCCAATTGGAGAATGGATGACGGTCAGATAAGTTTAGCCGAAGAAATGGGTGGTATTGGTCCCCATGTTGATAACTACGATGTCTTTTTGATACAGATGAGTGGAATTAGACGATGGCAAATTGGAAAACATAAACTTACCGCCAAAAATGAGTTGGATAGGTCGATACCAGATTTGGATTTGAGAATTTTGGACGTTTGGGGCGTTGATGAAGATGCCGAGTTCAAAGAATTGACACTTCAACCGGGTGATATGCTGTATCTGCCACCGAGGATAGGTAAGCTTTATCAACAATCAATAGATATCAGTGCACGACTGTCAACTACTGTGTTACTCACTTGTTGCCATAAGCTCACTGCGGAACGGCGTTAACAAATAATTGCATGACACTAAGTGTTGGATGTAGGGCTCCATCAGTCTCCGACTTGGTTTCTAGATTGGCAGAGAACATGTCCTCATCTATAAAAGATGATGCAGTGCGACGATACACTGATGAAGAACTATTGACAGGAGACATAGATTCCTTCTCGAATGGACAGCTGACACAAGATTCTAAACAAAAAGCACGCAGACTTGTTCTTGAATCACTTTCAAACATGTTGGGAGATGATGATTGGTGGGATGAGTTCTTTGGAAAGTATGTGACAGAACAAAAACGATACAGAATCGGATACCCGATGCCACTTTATGAGGACAGCTCGCCAGGCACAGAAGGAACAATTGTAGAATCTGTTCTAACGGGTGATACAATTCTGTTCCATGCTGAAGGAATAGCGTTTGCCTACTCCTGTCTCCCGACTGAAGACCCAAGCTATACACTGAATAGACTTTTTGCTAACGGTGAAATGTGTGAGATCAAAACACGGAATGATGACACGTTGGCATGTGTCTACAAAGTCATTGCGAATCACCGACAAATTAATAATAAGTTGTTGCTTAGTTGCAGTGGTGGTGATATAGAAGCTTTTCAAAATTCAGGTGCAATCAAGTTTCTCGAAGAGCTTGTAAACAAAGGAGTTCTCTACTGTGTGGATAGTAAGTTTTTACATGACAATGATGGATTATGACGATAATTATGAATGAAGAAAAGACATATTCCCACTGCCATTTCCATATGTTGTAGTGTTAGATAATAATACAATCAAAGAACTCTGACTGGCAGTGGCCAGATGGCAGCGAGGCCCTTGACTTTATTCAACTTGATTTGAAAAATCATTGTGTTTTCGCTCCTGTGGAGAGTTTCATCGTAGTGTTGATGATTCTTCAACCTCCAATCTCAATCAACTTATGGTACCCTTTATGACAACTAATGGTGGTCAAGGGCTGTTATCTTGCATGATACATCACACACTGTCTCCAATTGAAATTATGCATGAATAAAGCTCAGCAATTTGATAGTTTGCAGCAATCATGTTCATGTCGGAATTAATAATCTAAGTTATTAAAAATAGCAGAATAAAAATGAAAATCTGATACAAATTAAAACAATAGATTCTAATGTAGTTACACAACATTCTATACAATCATGGTAAATGACCCAGGATCATCAAACCTCCACTTTCCTAACATCAAAGTCCTCCCTTTCATCTCCAGAAACAGACTTGACCGTTGTCAAACTAGAGTTAAGGTTTTTAGCCCCCGTTCCCCGTTCACGACGACCATGGCCACTATTACCCCGGATTCTCTCACGTAAAGCCTGACTAGCTTTCCTTCTAGCCCCATTCCCAATGACTTCATGCCACATTCCATCCTTTTTTCCCTTCTCTAAAAATCGACCACCCCGTGACTTGACACTCTCCATTAACAATTGGGATATTTCGTACTTTTCCTCCTTGGTAGATGATTCGTACCAGGGACGTAATCGCAGGGCTTCGGAACGGAAGAATATGTTGCCCGGTCGATTGTTAGTGTAGCCTCCTCGGCCGAAGAGGACGTCGAGCTCGGTGGGTGTGCATGTTGTGGTTTCGTCTATGATGCGTTTACGTTTCTTTTTGTTTTTCTTTTCGTTGGTGTTGTTCTTATGTTTCTTTGTTGTTGTTGATGTTGATGATGTAATGATGTTAGAGGAAGTGCTTGTTAGAGGTTGAGCAACCACACTCGAAGGAACATGTTCCACCTCAACCGAAGAGGGCACGACATTCGCATTAGAAGTCACTGCCGATATATCGGATGCCGAATTGTAAAACATACTTTGTGGCATGGGTCCCAATTCACCCATCATCCCATCATCTTCTAAATCACCTATCCATTCGGAACTGCTCAATCGTATATTCTCTCCCATGATATCGTCGCCGGTGGTGATCCGTTCTAGTTTCGAAGTGAGGTCCAACACATGACCGTTCTTGTCATTCTCGCGGACTAAATCACGGTTGCTGCCGCCGGTGAAGTGATCCTCCGACGATAAGAATGCATCCTTGACAAAGTCGGAGCTGTTGATGCTTCGTTTGGAATCAACGCCGTTGGCAAAGGTGGTTAGCAGTCCTCCCCGTGGATCGACATGATGGTTTAGGTCCATGCTATTCATATCATCAAAGAGGTCAATGCTGCACAATCCAGCGGAGCGGAGGGAGCGCTGCGACGTGTTGGCGAGGTTACTGCTGTTGCTGCGTTCGGTGGAGTTCTTTCGAAGGATGGGGCGGGGTTTGTTGGTGGCCATACCGGTGGATGATTGCATGGTGTTGTAAATGTATTGCGCGGCGGAGGATGATGACGGTTGGCTGTTATTAGTGCTGATTGCGATTGCTGATGAGGCTGGGATTGTGTGAGATGATTTCGTTTGTTCTGTCGTGCTCATTAAAAATTATGACTGCTATTGATATATCGGTAATGTGTTATTGATGTCCTTCGTATGCTGATGGTTGATATGATAGATGTGGAAGGGCAATCGAGAACGCCTTCGTCATGGTGAAATTGAGCTTGAGCAGTGTTTTTTGAGGGGTGCACGACAGGACTTCCACGACCAAAACCCTGTTTTGATTCCCGGTAGAAGGGTCAATGACGATATTCATACGTCATAGATGTACACTTCTACGTCATCCATTAGTTATATGATGTCACAATCTGAGTCATTTTCACTGTTTGAGTCCCGAAAAGAATCGCTTTTTTGATTCCCGGAAGGTTTAAAGAAGTATGTAAAACTACATACATGTAGGTAAATGTAGATACTTATCTCAAGAACTTACTGTTCTCTCTTTATGTCATTATCGGAGTTTGAAAGAGTCAAGACATATCATTGCAAAAAACGATTGACCTCTACCCTCTACGGAAGAATCATCATTGCAGATCATAATATATTATTAGAATTAAGTCGAAAATGAAGTACTCCTCCATTACACTCTCGGCAATCATCGCCACACTCCATCCCCAGCAGACATCAGCAACATTCACCATAAACGCAGCTGACTCGTCCACGGGACAAATCGGTGCATCCGGTTCCTCCTGTGTCAATTTCTCACTATATTCAGTCGCCTACCAATCCATTCCCGGCCATGGTGTATGCATGACACAGGCAATGCCACCCTCCAATCCTGATTGGGACAGCGATGCGACGGAAAAGTCTCCCGTGTATGACATCATCGATACCTCCCTTGCGAATGATATTGATCCCACTGTGATTATTGATGCCATCACCGATCCAGAGTTGGATGATGGCAGATTCTTATTCTTCTTCAAGGAGGTGAATCTACGTCAATATGGTTGTGTTGATTTGCAAGGACGATCTGCAGGTTATACCGGTTCAAGCTTGGATAGGTTGTATGCTATTACTCAACCGTTTGCTCCTGACAATATTCAGGAGGATGTTCAGGGTACTCTTGGTGATATAGCATACTCCGCACAGGGAAATATTGTATCTAATACTACCGTGTCGACATTGGCAGATACTTTCGAGTCAGACGGTGCATGTGATTTGGTAGAACGGCTCTATAATTCTCTAGCGGCTGTTTACGAATCCGAAGAGTTGATTGGTGATGTCCGATGCTTTGGTGATAATGGTGCTGCAGGTGCATCTGTGTTCATTCATGTGGATAATGCCGATGGAACCGAAGTGATTAGTATTGAGAATGGAGATCCTAGTACAAGTGTGAATCCTTGGGAGGAGTTCAAAGGAGAGTATGAGGCTTGGAGATTAGATAATCCATGCCCTACTATTGTTCATGATGCGGATGTTGCTGTTTCGTTGTGATCACTAGGTGCTCATGTCCTTGCAATCATGNCCTACTATTGTTCATGATGCGGATGTTGCTGTTTCGTTGTGATCACTAGGTGCTCATGTCCTTGCAATCATGTTGCTTATCCTCACAACATTGTACTTTTACTTTATTTAGTAGAAACTAATGTTCATGATGAAGCATTTTTCAAATAATGTAGACTTTTGAATTTCTCGTGTACACATTTGAAAATGTAGCTGGCTGACTTTCCATTAAACCACTCTATAATTGATAATCGCCAAGCTACATAATTACACAATTTTCATGCTGATTAGAACATCTGTAATACATAAATAACAACAAAGGAAATATTGGATAGATCTTCATTATGAAGTATCATTTACAGAACACGATAGAGATTCTAGCCTATCATCACACTTCAATAACACCCCTTACATTATTGTACAGGATTCGTCTCCATACATTTTGTTCAATTTCTTCATATCAATCCATGGAGTTACTTTCTTCTTGATGGGGTTCTACAAGAACAGAATTTATTGTATTATTAACAACGTTGAAAATATTAGTACTAAAAGCATTCTAATAGAACTTACCCACTGACCCCGTTCCTTC
>JALLPH010001847.1:0-11738 GCA_036939855.1 Cyclotella choctawhatcheeana
TAACGCCCCAACCACTTGAGCTGGACCATTCCAATGACTCATTATGGGTATGATGTTTGTTGGGATTTGGTAGGGGTGGTGTCTTGTGAAGACTAGTAGTAGTTATTAAAAATTTAATTGATAATAACGGAGGTCTTTTATCCAATTAATTTGATTGGTCAAATGCTTTGACTAATCAGTGACTAATAGCATTTGGACCATAACGCCCCAATCATTTTAGCGGGACCATTCCAATGACTCATGATGGGTATGATGAATGATGATTTACTGGCCAGATTGGAATCCATCCACTGAAAGCATCTCCACCAGCCGACTTTTGCGGTGTTGACAGTGTAAGGAGAGGTATATCCGTCCCTCGTTCCCTGATCACATCTAGACTGAATCTTGTCTATTGGTTGAACTTCTCACTTAGATTGCCATCTTTTACCCTCTTCAATGACTACTTGGCCCATATTGGCGAACTTATGGCGCATGTGACTCAGTTGCCTACAGAGTCGAATAGTTAGTGGCTGCTACTTCATATCTTGCCATTTGAAAGAGTTAGCTCTATATCTAGCACCACTATGGCAACAGCCAACTAAATACTTTTACCTGGTTCAGCAATTTTGGCATTTCTTTTATTCTCTTACATTTTAGAAATCATAGTTTCGACTATCGATTGAGACTCTTCTCCAGTACATCACCAATCAAAAATGAAACATCACCAATTCCTCTCAAAGTATTATAATCATCCACCTTATCTATCAAAGTTTCCACATCAGGAGTACCATACGCCAGACTTGCCATTGTTGGATTATTTGTTTGTTTTGTTATAGCAGATGCCCATTCAGGTAGTGATTTGGCTTTGGTATTGCTTTCATTCGATTGCGTATCAAGGATTAATTGAGTTAGTTCACCAATAATCATACCGTTAGAGTCAAAAGTCTCGCACAATCCAGGCAGAATGCAACTTAAATATGTAAAGATATGACTTTGAGGGAAATATGTAGGCAGCAATGAATTTGCTAATGTTTGAGGTATCGTCTCATACTCTTGTATTGTTGATAACTGTAGCATTGCTTCTATGAGTTGATTTTGTAGTATTTCTGATTCGACGGAAGCTGATGATTCACTTGAGGCAGCATGTAATACAGAGACACATAAAGAAGTCACAGTTTTCAATTGCTCCTTCTTTTCATTATTCACTCCATTGCAATCCACAATTCTTGCTACATCGAGTGCCATCACAAGAGTGGCAGCAGCAATATGTGAGATAGAAACCTCGTTCTTCGCAGTGATAAGAGGAGCACACGAGAAGTACTTTGCATCGAAAGCAATTTCTGCTTGCCCTCCACCACTCCACTGTGGCAATAACATTTCTTCTTGCACATCCAAAAGTAATTCCTGACGGGATGAAGCAGCGAACATCCCGCCCAATGTTGCTGGTGCCAATATCAAATTATGTCTTCCACTATTATCGCTTTTGTGCAACTCGGCAGATAATGCCTTGGCCAAATCCATGGCCGGGCCCGAGCCGACACCCAACACTATTCCATCTTTCACTCCAGCACGTTGTGCCAGCTGTGTCATTATGAATTAGTTGTGAATTACGCTAAAATAAAGAAGGCAAATGTCAATACAGATACGCAGTATCATCGTCTCACCAGTAACGACTCTTTTATCTTTTGTTTTGTGGGACATGCAGCATCAATAGTGATGGGTATAGATCGTATGTTTTGGGACAGTAACAGTTGGGCGCTGGATCGCACAAACTCGTCTATTCTTTTGTTGGTTTGCACAGTGTTGATCGGTGGAGAGGAACTGATTAGGAGGCATGGTGACGAACGAAGCGATGGGAGGTGCTTGCGTAGGAGAGTTTTGAATGGCAGGAGGGCAGGCAACAGCGTCATGGTATATTGGGAGAGAGGCCGCGATGGACGTATGTGTGGGTGTGCGTGATGCGATTGATGATGTGTGATAATTTTTTTTGCACATCAAGCGAAGCAATTGAAGCAAGGACAAGGACCACCGACCAAAAACCTTTTTCTCTTTCTCGCTCCAGCAAAAGACCCGAACAAAGTTGAACCAAGTCAACATACACTACTCAACACTAGCGATACATGATGTCTGAAATGGTAAGGCCGGGGTGGGGTGAATGATGTCGTCGGCCCGCACAATAATTGTGCACCACCAGCCTGCTCAACTCAAAATAGATGATAATCTTACACCAATAAAGGCAGTCGTATCTACAAACACACTGAAGATACTATCTAGTATCATTAAGATGGGGTGTCTCATTAAGTAATTACCAAAACCCCTCACACCAACAAATTACTAGTGAATCTGATCATGAGATTACAAGAAGTGAGAAGTCATATTTACAAAGAACCCAAAGAACTTCTGTGACTAAAGATCAGACTATCAAACGAACGACTGGGTCTTTGATAAAAGGGCGGATTTTAGAAAATCCTGTTTTTGTATGCATTAAACTTACAACAACGAGTGTACCGTTTAGGCAGAGCTGAACTTGGTAACAGCCTTGGTTCCCTCAGACACGGCGTGCTTGGCAAGCTCACCGGGAAGCATGAGACGCACAGCCGTCTGGATCTCACGGGATGAAAGCGTGGCCTTCTTGTTGTAGGTGGAGAGCTTTCCAGCCTCGCCCGCAATACGCTCGAAGATGTCGTTGATGAAGGAGTTCATGATGGACATGCCCTTCTTGCTGATACCGGTGTCGGGGTGGACTTGCTTGAGGACCTTGTAGATGTACGTGGAGTAGGACTCGACGCGCTTCTTGGATCGCTTCTTCTTTCCGTCAGTTGCCTTCTTGGCTGCCTTTGCGGGGGCTTGTTTGGAGGGTGTCTTGGCCATGGTTGAAAATAGAGGTGTTGTTTGTTTCAGATGAGATTGAAATTGTGTGATCGATGGTGCGGTGGTTGCTGGTGGTTGTTTGCATTGGCGTTTGGTTGCTTCCCCTATTGTTTGCTTCTCTTTTTTTCGAGACTGTGTGCGCCAAAAAACGCAATGGTATCTTTTTCCCGTGAAATGGGCGCGGCGCCTGTCGAATCAAAAATGATAGTGCACAATAGAGCAAAGAACTTCTTTATGAAGCTCTCACAAAACATCCAATACTTTATTTCAACACCAACACCAATCAACCATGTCAGGAAAAGGAAAAGGAGGCCGCGGCGAGAAGAAATCGACCAGTTCATCCGCCAAGGCTGGATTGCAGTTCCCCGTCGGTCGTATTGGACGTTACCTCCGTCAAGGCAAGTACGCCACTCGTATGGGAGCTGGTGCCCCCGTCTACCTCGCTGCCGTGCTCGAGTACCTCTGCGCCGAGATCCTCGAGCTTGCCGGTAACGCAGCTCGCGACAACAAGAAAAGCCGTATTGTGCCCCGTCACTTGACTCTTGCTATCAAGAACGATGAAGAGCTCAATAAGCTGCTCGGCGGAGTCACCATCGCCTCCGGTGGAGTTCTCCCCAACATTCACGCCGTGCTTCTCCCCAAGAAGTCTGGTGCTTCCAAATAAGCTAACCTATGCAGCAAAGTCAGAATCAGATCATTCGTGATGTGAATATAAGTCTGCCAAACAGGATTTTCTAAAATCCGTCATCAGAATCAGATCATTCGTGATGTGAATATACGTCTGCCAAACAGGATTTTCTAAAATCCGTCCATTGATCAATGACCACTTCCATATTACGATTTTCACACTAGCGCCTCTCCTTTATGTGCATTTGCAAGATCATTTGTCTCATAACAGTTCTGTTTCCGAAACCGTTTGCTTAGCCACTGTTGTGCTGACTCTTACCTTACCTGAAATTGTCTAGATGGATCATTATTTCCCCATTCTATCATATGCTGAACACTTGATATGATAAATGGAGAATTCACGAGTATTCTTGCATTGCTAAGATTAAGTAATCATTATACTCAATACTAACTGACTATTCTTCATTCCAAGAAGTGCTTTAGTTGATACAGCAAGCATTTCCCGTGGTCAGTTCCTCCACAAAAGTATTTACTTCCTGGGCTGAAATCCATACTCCACACATACTTCAATGGTGTCTTGCTCGTAGGCCAGTTTGAAAACACAGTTCCAGTGGGCACATGCAGCAGCTTAAGCCCATTCTTTTCACGACGTGTAGATATGGCAAGGATCTGACCATCATCATTGAATTTCACTAGATCTGCTGCGGTAGAAATGTTCATTACCGACTTGATGGGCTGACGTTCCATCATGAACCCATTTCTTGGATTAGGCGACGATCTCCTGTCATCATAGAGATTGACTACTCCACTCTCAGCACCAACAGCCAGCACATTATTTGACACTGCAAGGGAACTTGTGATGGTGCCATCTTCATTGTGAAATCTCTCCACGCAGCGCCTGCTCTTTACATTCCACTTGTACACATCTCCATCACTACCACTTCCCATAATATACTCCCCATCCGAAGAAAATGCTACAGCTCTCACGCTTCCATTCATCTTCAAATCTCCAATCCATCTTCTCGACATCCCATCCAGCAAAATGATGTACCCATCATTACCAAGAAAGGCAATGATTCGTCCATCAGGGCTGACAGTAAATTGCTCGAGACTCCTCTCGCGACAGCCGAAATCTCTACCATGATACCGCTCTACGTTGCCAGAGGCTGCATCATAAACATAAAAGAATGGACGGCGACCGCTCATCACTACGGAACCAGAATCGCCTAGAAAAGAAGCGCTCATAATTGGCATATCTTCAAAGAAGAGTCCATGAACTTTTTCATTGGTTTCTCCATCAATTCGAAAGAAACGAAGCATCCTATCCATACCTGCTGTCATTAAGAGCGGGCGATCCGAACATTCCCTAGACCCATCATAGTCCTTGCCAGCTGTGGGGTGAAATTGGAGACCATTCACGCAACTTTTATTGGGTTCGGCAATATTACCATCTCTTACGCGATTAATATCAAGAATTGTTGGTGGAAGGGGAAGCAAAGACGACGATGTTGCAAACAAAGATGCATTGGATTGAAGGATACGATTTACAGAAGAGTATTGCTCTTCTTCCTCATCACTTTCACTGTCACAATCACTGACCTTCAACCTCTTTCTATCAACGTCATCTTCTTCTGCAGCAGTTGTCACATCTGCCCAGTCAGTTCTTGCAGCAACGCTGGCAGTGTTGACGAATCGTTCTCTCAATCTTAATTCATATTCCTTGATGGATATGGGATCTGTCTCATCACGGTATCTACGTAACTTTTTGATGCGGTTTGGACCATCAACGAGTGAAACATTGTTCGTGCCTTCATCTCCCTCATCATCTGAATCATCATCTTTCCACGCAGCACCTGCCATGGAAACAACCTGCTGCTTTTCCTCTTCATCGGAAGATTCATCGTCTTGTCCACTATTATCTTCATTCTCTTCAATGTACGCTCCATCATCCTCTCCTTCATCTTCTTCTACCCCCGAACGATCAATAGCAAACAATAAGTCTCCTGCTCGCTCATCATAACCCAAATCATCGGACACAGGCTTCTTATTACGGTTGACATCCATGTCTATATTAACATCAGTAGTAGTTGTCCCCCCAAATAAGAGGGCTGTCAAAGCAGCCTCTTCGGCCAATTTGTCAGGTGTCATGTCTCCCCTCCTCGTTTCCTTTGAATCTCTTTTTTTTGTTCTTTTCTCAGCTTCATTGTTTATTGTCTCATCCACATCCACAGACGAAGTCAGAGGTGAGATGGTGGTTTGTGCTTTCTTCTTTTTTGCCATTTGTATAGAATGTTGGACTGTATTGATGGCGATAGAAAATACCACAGAGAGATTTGTTAGTATTCCAGGATGGGGTGCAAACCAAGCAAAGAATACGGGAAAGAATACATCATAATACATAATCCAGGAGTGGACAAAACATCATGTATGCGTTACTATGAAAACAACCCTGACTGTGCTATTTGGTGCAAGCCCGCGGCCAAAAATAGCAACTTACTGAGTCCCCAGAGGTCTCGCACTTGCTGTTTTGGCTAGGGTGAATTGACCTTGCCCGCCTATCTATTGCTTGATGGAGTGGTCTTGTGCGTGGGAGAGTCGAGGTCAAGAAGTGAAGAGTGAATGGTGTCAAAATGGCGCCAAATATTACTTCAAAAGGTAAGATATTATATTTTTAGAATATCCAAAACACTTTCACTTTGTATATTTGTGTTTACCTATAAATACCAATTTTATTTCCGCTGGACCTCATCACTCTCTCTTACTTTCCTCTCTCATCAACTCTCAACATGCATGATGATCTTCTCTCAATGACCATCATGATCTCACGAGCCATACTGACCCATACAAGACGACGATGCATCGTTACCCACCTCCAGCAATGCAATTTCTACGGCACCCGTACCCATGTCGAGCTAGATCCACCCGCAAAATCATCACTCTTGAGCCCCTACCTCCGCACCTGTCTCACCTCGGACACTATCAGTGATACACAAAACATGGAATTCTGCCTCACTTTCATTGGTACCTCCTCAGGTTCGGCCACAATGCATCGTAATGGTTCCTGCTTGGCCTTCCGTCTCGGTGGTGAAACATACTTATTCGACTGCTCCGAAGGCTCCACTCGACAACTTATCCACAGCCGTATCAATTTGGGTTCCATCACTAAAATTTTCGTAAGTCATTTGCACGGTGATCACATCTATGGCATCGTACCCATGATACTAGAGGTACAAGTGGCCATCAAGTTAATGAAACAGGCAATAGCGGCTAACCCTAGAAAAAATAAGAAGAGGAGACATCAGGCCATATTAGATGTTCGACCTACATTAGAGATCTATGGCCCGCCTGGCATTTACAATTACATTGCCATGACATTAGCCTTATCATGTGCAAAAATGAATTACTTGGAAGTCATCGTGACAGAATTGGTGGGAGGACGAGAGGAACGAGGTCCAATTATGAATGCTAGCGAGGGCATGGGGAACGGAAGGAGAGGTAGGCGGAATGTGTTTTTGAGTCATTATCCTGAGGTGGAGACGGGATTGTTGAAGAGGAGGTATCTGGAAATGGTGAGTTATTAGATTTCGCTTCAGTCTTTTCGTGGATTGTTGCCTCTTACTAGTGTGTGTAAATTTCAACTGTAAATACAAAAAGAATAAAGACAACGCTTGGGTAATATCATCTCCGCAATCAGTGGACCCAACAAGCGATATAAAAGTACAAAAGAATGGGTTCATTCAACTCCCTAACGATGTTCAAAACATCAACAGACAGATGCACATCACAGCTGCTGAACTTGATCACTTGAAAGGAGTACAAACCTTTGGCTATATGGTAGAAGAACTAACTCCGCCGGGAACAATTGACGCGGCCAAAGCCAAGGCTTTAGGCATTCAACCATCCAAGAAATATGGTCTTTTAAAATGTGGTGTACCCACTATGAATGATGATGGATCGGCACTGATTCAACCAAGCGATGTCTTAATAGAAACTTTCAGAGCACGAAAGTTCACGTTTTTGGCTGATCATCGACGAGTGCCTCCTCCAATGCTGAAGTTATGTGCTGGTTCTGATGTGCTAATACACGAAGCCACGCTGTCAATAAAAGATGGAATCGACAAAATAAAAATACGAGGACACAGCAATGCTTATAATGCTGGTGTGATTGGGCGTAAGTCTGATTGTCAAGTTGTAGCATTGAACCATTTTGCCGGCATTAGCGCCAACAGTGACGGCGTTGCTGTTGAGGAGTTAGTCGAGGAAGCTCAGAACGGGAATGGTGGTGCCAGTCAGATCGTTGCTTCGTATGATTTTATGGAATTGTTGGTCCCCAGAGGTGGCTTCAAATTCAATAAAGAAGCAGATAAAGTAGGAGAATCTACAAGCAAAATGGAGAGAGGGGAAGAAAGTCTTCTTCAATTACTTTCTAACACAAGCTAATGATTGATGTTATTTGAGATAGCTAGTCAAGATAGAGTCATATTTCTTGTAGCCGCCAAACTTGCTTATTACAAATTTACCATACCTAGGGAAAGAATTACACCAACCTTTCCTCAAATTCTACTTCTTCAATAGATTCGCAAAGAAGTCTGAAGGAGCCTTGTCTGATTTGGAAGATGCAGCTTTGGATGATTTCTTTTTCTTCAAAGCATCCTTTCTCACAGGCGTTTTTGCCTCATCAGTGTCTCCATTGGTAGTTGTGTTTTTAGTTGACGTGTCAACAGTTATTCCCACAGAAGATGCCAATTTAGACAGCCATTCTTCATCTCCACCTTTTGGTTCTTTCCCATTGGTGGATTCGGTGATGGGAATTTTGGATTCGGGAAGCGCCACAGCTAAATCATCTTTCGAAGCATCCCACAACCCCTCACAAGAGGCATTGCGTTGCATCGCTCCACAGATTAACTCAGCATCATGTGATCCAGGTAAATAAATAGGTGGTTCAATAGTTGGTTTTGTCTCACTGCTTTCAATTTCTTCGTT
This sequence comes from Cyclotella choctawhatcheeana, assembly GCA_036939855.1. NCBI lineage: Eukaryota > Bacillariophyta > Thalassiosirophyceae > Thalassiosirales > Thalassiosiraceae > Cyclotella > Cyclotella choctawhatcheeana. The sequence continues at coordinate 8,461 of JALLPH010001847.1, forward strand.
CTTGTTAGATTCAATTTGCTCATTTTCAATTTTGGATTCGCCAAAGGGAGCTAATTCTTCATCCATCGGCGATAGACCCATAGCTACACGATGAATGACTGCTGCTAATTCTGCTATTGTCATGGTTGAAATTTGATTTGCCCCTCCCTCACTGCTCACCGCATTATCAGCACTCTCACGGACAAAACATAATGTGCAATCCACCTCCAGAGCAAACTTATGCAAATGATATAACACTAAAGATTGCTTCTGTTTCTCTTGATATTCAGTAGATGCATTCCCCTGTGCTTTGGACGATGGTACAATAACTGCTAGGATTAATGCAATCCCCCCTACAGATTTGGGTGATACCTCCTGCTTGATTTGTGCTGATCCAAATGTGCATGATTGTAGTGTTTTGATGGAGGTGGTACCCCCCGAAGTATTGATTTGATCGTAAGCATTGGTTGTAACATTTCTCATTCGTTCTAATGTCGGTTGTACTTGATTCAATTCTTCTAAATTAATGGTCATCAACACGGTGTTTGTACAAACCTCTACACTTTTGGCGTCGGCTGTTTCTGCACTCGGCTGCTTCTCATCTCCTTCACTTGATGCAACATTAGCCGTCCGCAGAACCACATTCTTTAACATACCCCCTAACGAATCAGCATCAAAACTTTTGGACAAACTGCAGCTCCACACCCCTAAATCTGGTTGGGTATGCGTTCGTTCTTCGTCGTCTTGTTGTGTTTGTACGGCTTGATAGGAGAGAAGTGAATGGGAATGTTTCTTCACATTCTTTGGATCTGCAGTAACAGCGGCATTATCGGTGGATATTTTGTTGTTGATAAAGTCGAGAGCATGGCGGCTATGGAGTTGAATTGCCGTGGGTAGTGAGCACGTGGAGGTTTGAGCGGTGCTCTTCTCGCCGAGGGAGGCGAATAGTGTCATTTTTTACTCTCTGTCGATCCGCTTGAGGCTGTTGGCTTCAAAATTAGTCAACAACAAATTACAACACCCCCGGCACCCGCAATGAACACAGACTATCTACGACAGAATAGACCAATGGGGCAAGAGGAGGACTGTTGGGGAGCTCGAGAGAGCTCGAGGTTATAGGTTATCTAGTTGAGAGGTTTGGTTTTGCGGGAGGAGCAGAGAGGAGATGACGCGTTTGGGCTTGAACTATACAAACCTACCCAATTAGAGATACCACATTAATTAGCCACGTTGAGGACACACCTTATTATCCACTTCCACAACAGCGTTCATGAAGATTCACATCCAGCCAAGCATTAAACTGATTAAGAAAGTCGTCATGATTGAGCGAATAAGAATGTGGTTTTTCATATCATTCCTGCTTCCATTATTTATGGTTAGGTCATTTACACCATCTCCCATACCCATCTTACACAAAAATCACAACATTCTTTCGTCATCGACCCAAGCGACAACTGAAACATTCACCGATATAGCAACCGCAACGCAAATCCTTCAAACATACGACGCATCACAACAACAGTACATTGTGTCTGATGGAAATCAAGGCATGGGTGGGGGATTCTCGGCCTACAATCACATATGTTCACTTGATGCATCAACTCGAGAATCATTACAAAAGGCAGTAAAAACTCTTGTTAACCAAGCCCATAAAGAACGGGGATTAGATTCCTCGCAGGGACGTATAATGTTGGGGATATGTGCCTCCAATGCACCCGAGGCTTTGTCTGGGTTAAAGTCCTACGTCACTTCACTCGCTTTACCAAGAGGGATGCTGCATGGGATGGATGTCGATGGAGTCCCTATTCCAATTGAAGAGCTGGGAAGTGTATACATCAAATATTCAACTGGTGGGGCCATGACATTTACCGAAATACGGAGAAGTGGACGTGGTTTTGATGCATTATGGAAACCAGGAGATGCACTGTTGGAGACATACGATGGAGATTTTCGAGGTATTTATTTGAATGTGGAATTGAAAGATGGGGAGTTTCGTCAGTTTGGAGTATTGCCGACCGATTTGTTTATGGAAGAGGAAGATGACTGGTAAATGAAAATGTATTTACAAATTGTAACAAAACAACTCAGCCAGCAATACTCCGTGTGACTAAAGATTATACATTTCTGATGCCCATCATCAATCATAACATCAAATGAGAGCAATTTTTTTGTTTCTCTAAATAATGTCTCTTCTGAGTTGTGAATGTTTTACGTAATAGGTTGATAGAACCAATATTTTCATTTCAAATACATTTCATGCACCTTATCTAATCCCTACACATGTATTACACGGATCTTCTAACAATTGTCACTTTTTTTATTGGGTAAAATTACTAGAGCAAAATTGAAATTGAAATAAGTATCTAACTTCGGCTGAAATTTCAATGAATGTACCTTCACAATTACAGGTTAGTTTTTTACTAGTAAATGTGCTTGTTTTGGTTATCACAATCGAAACTCAAAAAGGAGAGACCACTCTCCTGATTGCAATGAAGAAACAAGGATGGCTTCCAAGAAGGTTGCAGAGTGTATTGGTGGAGGAGCTAAATGGACTCCGATTACAGAAGCCCTAGAATTCAGTCTGCTATATAGTTTGAATTAAAGACACGGTAATTCATTAGTTAGGGGTGTTTCTCAAATTTGAGAAATTCCGGTTAAAATTGATTGTTTGATTTGAGCCCAAATCATTGAAATACAAATATCTTAGAGAGCAAAACAGTACAGAAGGGCCCCCAACCCCAACACCGTTGTGATATTTTTTGTAGATCTTCATGCTAACCACTGGAATTCCTTCATTTATTTATTTATTTATTTATTTATTTATTTAAATTCAAAATAGCAGATGCTTCTTTCAGGGTCAAGAACTGTCCATCAATTTGGCTAGAACAAAGAAACAAAAGTACTCAACAAGAATGATTAAGTCAGCCAAAATGTAAAGTTTGAGCCATGAGCCATCCTAATAATATATTCCTATGTAAAGATTGCTTGGAATGGATCAGTCTTCACTTTAGAACAACACCTACATGATTCATCACTCTACTGGTGGTTATATCCATGAGGATATTTTCGAATTTTGAAAGGACCACTATAGTGCTTCATTTGTGTAATTTTTTATGGCCATTGTGTAGCCTTCTAAAAAGAGATCACAGTCCTTTCCATAGATGCTTGATTTTGCGGCTTGAGTGAGTTGTGAGCTTGTAACAGCAACATCTTAGCAGTGCAAAATGAAGGACCAGCAATAGAAACTACAAAAGCGTAAAGCGGCGGTTGAGCAACAAAAAATAGACGACATTGTGTCA
>JALLPH010001848.1:0-10736 GCA_036939855.1 Cyclotella choctawhatcheeana
CGAGGGTTTGAGATAGGAGAGGAGTTGTGTTTGCATCGTTCATGATGGACTTCATGGTAGTGGCGATGATGCATGCTGTCAAAATCAAAAGGTCGCGGTCGGCCTGCGGCAGCTAAACAAGCTGATTTGCAATTCCATTGACCTTTATCATCAAAATATGGCTTCATGGTCGAAATGGATCTTGCAAGAAAGGATGCGAGTAATGATCCTGAATAGGCCGAAAAGACACAATGATTGGTATCCTTCGCCTGCAGCTCTCTGTAAAAGATCTTCATTATGACACTGCTGTCTTGATTCTTGAGGATGATCGCATGCCATATATAAAAAAATATAATAGTATGAGCGTTGAGCGTTTTAGTGATAGCTGCTGGGCTTGTCGAGCTGTCATTAATCTCTGTTTGTTGACAGAGACGCCGTGGTTATTTGTTTGTTTGTCAATAGATAGGTATGTGTATGTGGTAGAATCTATGGATTGCTGTTCTTTTGCGGGCATTATTGCTAATAAAAGTAGGCAATTTCACTATTTAACTTAGAACAAAGGCAACTTAAGCAAAAATTAAGGTGGGTAATTTAGGTAGCCCACCATAGTATCTCCCTCCATCGTCCATCGATCTTTCATTTATTCATCGCTTTTCTTCTCCATCTCCATCATCGTATCAACCACCACAAACTCCACGGCAGCCAATAGACATTAGACGAAGCAACATAGACAGATTTGAATAGAGGCAAAATGAAGGTGAGTGTGTCTCTTTCTTCGACTGAGCTCAACTACAACTATAACAGCCACTTTCATCTGCAAAAAAAACTAACATTTTGAATACTGCCATCAACATCATCACCATTCAATCAAATAGATTGAAGAAGTCCAATCATCCCAAAAAACAACCCGAGTCTCAGCCCACACCCACATCAAGGGCCTGGGTCTAAACTCCGCAACGGGTGAGGCCAATCCCATCGGTTCCGGCCTCGTGGGTCAAGAAAAAGCCCGGGAGGCATGCGGTCTCATCGTCGATTTGATCCGCAGTCGTAAAATGGCCGGGAGGGCGCTGTTGTTGGCCGGAGCGCCCGGGACGGGTAAGACTGCCTTGGCTTTGGGGATTGCACAGGTGAGTTATTGTTTGTGGTGCTGTTTCTTATATTTTCTGCAGGCTGTTCTTGACAATTTCAATACTGTCCATCATTCTAATATTTAGGAACTGGGGCCCAAAGTCCCCTTCTGTCCCATGGTAGGCTCCGAAGTCTTTTCCTCCGAGGTCAAAAAGACCGAAATACTCATGGAAAACTTTCGTCGTGCCATCGGGTTACGCATACGCGAATCCAAAGAAGTTTACGAGGGCGAAGTCGTCGACCTTACCGTCGAGGAGACCGAGGATCCGTTGGGCGGGTACGGACGGAGTATTTCTCACGTGGTGATTACGCTCAAAAGTACCAAGGGTAGTAAGACGTTGAAGTTGGACCCTAGTATACACGACGGATTAACGAAGGAGGGGATAGCCGTGGGTGATGTCATGTACATCGAGGCGAATAGCGGGGCCGTGAAACGCGTCGGACGATCGGATGCCTTTGCCACCGAATTCGATTTGGAGGCCGAGGAGTACGTCCCACTGCCCAAGGGGGATGTACATAAGAAGAAAGAGGTGGTGCAAGATGTGACGTTGCATGATTTGGATGTGGCCAATGCACGTCCGCAGGGTGGGAAGGATGTATTGAGTCTCATGGCGGCTATGGGTAAAAGCAAAAAGACGGAGATTACCGAAAAGTTACGGACCGAAATCAATAAGGTTGTTAATAAGTACATCGATCAGGGTGTGGCTGAGTTGGTTCCTGGTGTTCTTTTCATTGACGAGGTACACATGCTAGACATTGAATGCTTCACATACCTCAATAGAAGTTTGGAGTCGACTCTTTCCCCCATTGTAGTGTTTGCAACGAATCGAGGAGTTTGTCAAATTCGTGGCACCGATGTGTTGGCTCCTCATGGAATTCCGGTAGATCTATTAGATCGCATGCTGATTATTCGTACCTTGCCATACAACAGTGATGAAATGGTTCAGATTATTAGTCTACGCGCCACCGTCGAGGGTATTGAGGTAGAAGAGTCGGCATTGCACATGTTGAGTGAAATTGGATCTCGGACGTCCTTGAGGTACGCAGTTCAGATGCTTACGCCGGCGCGAATCGTAGCGGAGACTGCAGGAAGGACAGCAATTTTTGATGAGGATGTGAAGGAAGTGGATAAGATGTTTTTGGATGGTAAGGCTTCCGGGAAAAAGTTGGCTAATACCGAAGGCTACATGAACTAAAAATTGTTTCTGGCAAAAGCATGATTCGACACGCAACACATACAACAATGTATTTCGTTTATTATATGGTTCATAGAAGTAATAGACATAGACTCTTCTGTTAGATAGACGATCGGTTTCATACGGTAGCTCTCTGATAGAAAACCAGACATTTCAATGCATTTCCTCTTCTTTCCTTGACGTAAAATAAATCTTGGGCTTTGATCAAATGATTTGCACAACCACACACGAAAAAGATATAAGAAGTAATAAGCAATAACCAATTAACGTTGGCGTCTTCTCAGCAATTTCCGTCTCTCTGCAGCTTGCTGAACAAGAGATTTTTTGGTTGAGGTTGGTGAATTAGTTCCAGTTCTCTCAACAGACGGTTGAACATCACACGGCTTTCTTTTAACAGCCTCGAGAGATTGCGTAATCCACGTAAAGTCGCCTGTGCCATTGATATCCAGCTCCAATTTATTCAGGATACCATTCAAGCCCGCTGTAACTCTATTCATTTGTATGGAGTTGACTGCTTCCAAGAAAAATGTGGCTCCATTGAAAAGTGATAGGACAAAGCAATGTTCACGTATAGCAACGGGGTAGCCGTTCAGCTCTGCCTCTCGTGGTTTTCGTATTGTCTTAATGTCAGAGAATAGGATTGAGTCTATTTTGTTTGTTTCATCGGGAGCCGTGAAAGTGGCAGCTGCGCCGTCCATGTCCTTCCAGATGAAGAAGGGAGCTTCGAATTTACCCTCCGTGCTTCCGCTGAAGCATAGGAGTAGTTTACCTTGCCTCTTTTCACCATCGGAATTTCCCATTGTTGGAGGATCATTGATAAGGAGTTGGACCCCCACAGAAAGTAATTTCTAAAGGTTGAAAAGAGCAATGGACACATGAGTAATGGTTTTCACTGCATCAAGGGCATCGTTAGACAGAAAGAGTAACGCTTACCTTGAAGTAGCCATTAGTTTCAGGAGAAATCTCCTCTACATAAACGGGCGCAGGCGGATTTGTTTTAACACTTCTATCAGCCTTGGTTGGTGAAGGAGTGGCCGATGCCGTTTTAGACTGTAGATGTTCCATAAAGTTTGGATTAGCAAGAGATTGTTTTCTAGAAGGCGTCACAGTCATTTCCATCCAATTATCTTGATCCCGTGATAGTACACTCTCCACGACAGATACTTCTTCAGAATCACGTCCCTTTAACAGATCAATCCCATGGCCGCCGCGGTTTCTGTCACTGCCGGAGCTGCTTGCTCTTGATAGGCCTCGTGATAAGGATCGATCACTGTTGTATCCATCTCGAATCGTGGGAGATCTACCTCTTCTACTGCCCCTTCGTGGTTGAGCATTACTTGCGGATGGTGTACCGTCATCAATGGTCGGAGTAGTTGCCAATGGCTTCTGTAATGTAGGCTTGGACTTGTGAGACTTGCTCTTGGTAACGTGATGGTGACTGGAACTCCTGGTACTGGCTCGACTGACGGTCTCATCGTCATAATCATCTTCAGTGTGAAAAGCGCTGGATTCAATTGAAACGGCAGATCCTCCTCTTCGATGCTGCCGGTAGGTATGATCATCGTGACTCATGTCATACGTCCCATCATCATAGGTCCCTTCATCGTACGTCTTGTCATCATAGGACATGTCGTAGGTGTAATCATCTTCACTCTCCTTATCTTCATAATCGTACTTTTTCTTACTGTAGCTGTTTTTCTTGCTATTCTTTTTCTTCTTCTTGCTCTTCTTACCACGAATCCTCCTACCGTTACCCTCGGTCTCGTACTCGGAACAAATGTTGGGTTGATCCTTAGAAACGCAACACATGGCATCGCCGGTTATAAATTCGTACAATTTGGTCATGGGAGCCGAGTAGACAATATCCTCCACGACACTGCTCTGTTTGGAGGATGCATCGTCGGCAACGGTACTGACGCCCTTGGTACCGCTGCCCCTGCTCTTTTTACTGGAGATGAAGGAACTGCTGGCATCACGAGATGATTCGGGGGTGGAATCACTGCTCTCGGTAAAGTACGATAAATTCGTTGTACTAACTTTTGTTGTATTCTTCTTCTTACTGCTACCACGTCGTTGATCTTTATGAGAAGAGGCAAAGAACGAGGAGGAAGGTGCACCATCTCCCCCGTTATGATGATGCAAGTCCATAATAGAATGCGGAGACGAATTGAGATTGACATGAGTACTGACTTCATCGTGATAATCGTATTCCTTGAGATATCGCGCATCTTCATCGATGTTGTTGTTGATGTTGGAGAATGACTCGAATGATGGTACTACCGGCGGTTGATTCTGATGAGCATTGACTATATCGTTGATATCGGTAATGTCCAATGGGCGGCATTCATCGTAGTTGAGACTGTTTTCTTGGCTTAGTTCCTTGACAATGCCATTACTATCGTTGGATGACTGATGTTGCTGCACCGATTGCTGCTCTTTCTTACTCTTACCACCACTGCCGTTATTGAATTCGGCAAAGAACTCGGAATCAAACTTTTCAAATTGACTCATACTCAAATCGGCCACGGCGAACGAAAAGTCGGCAAATATGTTTGGCGGAGCCGCCGCCGATGAGGAGGGGGCAATGGACGATGGGACGTCAGAGCCAAAGTCGACACTGTTGTTCAACACGTTATTATTATTGTTGTTGGTGGTGGTAGCATTATCGGAGGGTGATTCTTCGTCTTCTTTGAGGACCTTGCGATTGGCAATACGGGGTGTGGTCCATCGTTCGAATGGACTTACGACGTCTTCGTTAACGGTCCCGTAGTACGATGTGTAAGAAGTATCATTGTTACCGTCATTATTGTTGTTGGAATGATGATGCCGATGCATAATATTGTCAATTTCCTCATCGTACTCGTCTCCATCGTTGTCACTAATGGTGGGATACGACGGCATTATTACTTCGGAGGATGATGGGAAGGTAACGTCGGAGGAGGTGATTGAGTGCAGTGTGGCCGCTGCGGTGGAACAGGTTTGTTGCGATTGAGAGCAGACAGAGTCGGACGAGGACGAGGACGATGAAATGTAGGGCGACGAGGATGCTACTTCTGATGCGGTGCCATCTTCGTCTTGATCTATCGAGGCTTCTGTGCAATAATTTATGGATATGATTTCATCATTATGAAGTTGTTGTTGATCGGTTGGACCAATTATTATTGGTGGGGTTGATGATTGGCAGACGGGTTCGAGCATAATCAATATATGGTTAGATGATGACAGTTGAACAGCAAACAAATATTGTACGCCAACGGATTGATATGATTCACTTCAAATCTACTATCGGAGAGGTGTATACGGTGGGGACTTGACGTGAAGTATATTATCAATTCTCTTTTTGATCTATATCAACAGCGCAGACAATCACAAAGAGTACATGGTTGTATAACTCACTTCTTTCTGGTTTTCTCAGGCAATTGCACTTATGGGACAAGAAAGAGCAGTGCCACAAGAAACTGAATGCGCTACTTATTGGATTCTAGATAAAGCTGGGCTATTGGCTCTTTTGTTGTCCGTATTCTTAATCGGTTTGTCTTGTAAACCTGTAAGCTAGCTGGGGTGACAAAGATTGGCATCTGCCAACTCTTGAGAGATGGCAACAAGATCTCGATTTAAATTTACGCCAAACGTCAGTTCAAGTGATTTTATTTAAGCTTTGGTGGCCGATTTTTGAATTCAAGTTGGATGTCATTGGTCTTGTTGCCGAGATATCTTGTAGAGGGACAAAGAGGGATGAATTGGATGAATCTTCTGCACTCACTCTGCCAGTTCCTCACGAACCTGTGTGTCTCAACCGCAAGAACCTGCGATGACGATGATGAGATAGAGGGGCCATCATGATGGCACTGTGGAAAGATTGGAGTCATCCAACATCTTCATCTCACCTCTTATTCAATCATCCGTTATGATGTAAATGTTTAGACAAGCAATCAAGTGCAAGTGAATAATATGACACATCCATCATCATTCACATCATCATCATCAAACAAAGAACATCACACATCACATTTTCAATCCCTAAAACAATCCCTTCAACAACTCCTACCAATCAACAACAACGCTAACAAAAATAACCTCGCCAAATTCCTCACGGGAACAGCAGCCTTCTATACAACCTCCCTTCTATCGCAATGCTTGCAATACCAACTAAAAATCAGTACGGGGACACGACCAACGCTAATCCCAACATTGGTGGGTGTTACTACCGTAGCCATGGGAAGTTACGCCGGTCACGTAAGCGGAGTGACCGTGCAGGCTTGTTGGGATAAGATGAAACGGCCGGGAGGAGTGGATGTTCGTGACGTGGGTATGACGGGGATACGGGCTGTGCGGGAATGCATTATGGAACCGATGAAATTAATGTTTCAAAGCGATGAGAGGTTAAGTAGAGATGAGAGGAGGGAGAAGCGAGAGGTTTGGTTGCATGCTGCTGGAATGTGAGTAATAGTTTTTCATCATCACAATCTGCTTGATGACTCTTGATGTTCATGCTTCTAATCTTGTGACTTGTGATTAGTCCAAAAGCAAACTTTCTAACAAACACTTGAAACCTTCATCACATCACACAGCTGCATCATCGGTCTATTATCCTACAAAACCATTCTACAATCACACTTCACATCGCTATCACCCTCCAGTTACACGGCACGCGGATCCTTCGCCCGAATAGGCATCCCCGCCCCCAAAAACTACAATTACGCCACACCGGCCCAACGTATCGCGATAGAACGTATCGGTAAAACGTGGGGATGTCACACATGCGGTAGTCGTATGATATTTTCCAATACCGTCCGACGACAAAATTGGAATAAACCGAAATTTCACGGTGATCATATCCCACCCGTTTCGGTGGCAAAGCAATGGAATGACCGGTGGTATAGGAAAACATTGGGTTGGAAGGTGAATCAAAAGTTTTATCCGCAGTGTAGAGATTGTAGTAATAAACAGGGCGGATTGTTGGGGAAGGCCGTGAATGCCGGACATACTAATTTACATTCGGTGGGTGGGGGTGGTGAAAGTTACTTTCATGGATGGAGGGTACGGGTGGGTCATTTGACCGGTGGGATTGTTGCCGTGACGACTTGTGGTGATGATGGTGTGGATGTGAAAGATATTGTCATTGCTAGTCGTGAGAGGATACGGAGGCTGCGTGATTGGTTTGTGGATGCTGGATTGGAGTTGAAGGATCGTTTCGAGTCTTGGTGGAAATGATGCCGCAATCGCAACAACTGCAGAGTTTTTGAATGCGAGAGTTTTGATCACATACGATGTGTACCTACAATTGAAATTGATGTTGCATCACAACAAGTTAAGACTCGACTGCAAGAGATGTAAGTAATCAACGTTGAAAACCTTCGATGATCATTACTGAAGAGGCAGGTGGCATCAAAACAAATGTTGCTGACTGCATAGAAAGTCACTTACAAACAAAAATCAAAATTGAGGTTGTTGAGAGATGACTTCCCTTTTGGAGATTACTGATGCATATGCCTGCCTGCAAACCTTGATAAGCAGATGAAGATTGCTTTTCCAAATGAATCGACGGAAAATGGTTTTGGAGACATGAGAGAGGCTCTCGAGGCCAGAAAAAAGCTAAGAGGTAAAGTAAAGCTTGAACTCTTACAGTCATAACTAAAGGTAATTATTCTATGGAGACTAACTTATTCAACCGATTCTTAATTCAACCAACAAACTCTGATAAGAACACTGCAACGCACACCAAGGATCTCAACACAAACAGTTTTCATATATATATCGGCTCCACAACATTAGTGAGATAAGAACGTCACAAGCTTGACAAGTCTTGCTCGCTCACTCTCATCAAAGAGGTTGAAGCAATCATCAATCTTGGTAGACGTGACAAATGATTTGAGTGGCAAAGAGGCACTGCGCGTGAACGTTTTATGATACGGCGACGACGAAGAATACTGCTGATGCACTTGCGCACCCAACAAGTTGGGTCCAAAGCTGGGTGGTGCAAATAAGCCACTTTGTACTGGTTGATTGTAATACTGGTTGATATTACAAAAGAATCTGGTGCTGGTAGATGCACCATAAGGTGAAGCGCCAAAAGCTGTTGGCTGGCTGAAACGTTGATGGCAGCTGAAATGGCAATGGCAGTTTTCGCATAGAGGGTCCTTGGTTTTGAGTGCTTCGGCTTCTTTGACAACACCCGCCCCAAAGATAGATTCGAGAAAGCTCAAATTGGTTTGATCCTCATTCCACCAGTTCTCAATGTCATTCAAGCATGATTGAATCAACAGTAGATGATTCTTTAGTTTGATCAAGTAGGAGATACGAATTTCACTGCTATCATCCAGCACAGACGACATCTCGAATAGCGATTCGTAGTCGATCAATCCATACTTGATCCTTTTGGGATTCAAGATATCGAGCTCCGAGGGCAGTTTGATGAGAGGCTCAATGTTGAATTCTTTCTCTGAATACTCTGGAGTAGTGGTGAAGAGGAGGTTACCATCAGTATGATGGCTTCTGGTGTATTCAAACTTTGGCTTTGTGAGCAAGACCTTGCAAAATATGCTCTTATTTTCAAAGGTATGGATGGCTTGTTGACAACGGTCCAATACGGTTTTGTTTGAATCAAGCAGTTCTTGAATATCACTGATGACATTCTCGACAGTAGGAAGTCGACCGGTGGGCCTCAAACCCTTGGCAAATCTTTCTTTCATTTGAGACATCGGATCCTGATCCTCGGGAGCAGTAGACGTCGACTTCCTTCCTTTCCTTGCTGGTGTAGGCATGGTGGAGTGATTACTATGGTTTTGTTAATTGGATTGTGAGATCAAGTAGTAACCCGCGAGTTGGATTGTGAGAAAGGAACCACAAGAGCAGACAAAAAAGATTAGCGATTGACTCCATTCATATCATGTGAATGATGGATTTTTCTTCTTACTCTGGGGAATTTCAATTGTCGCCATTAGTAACAGTAACATACATGAAAGAACTGTGCAGTTCTTACACGGACGAACAATTAAAGGTTGTAGACAACATTGAAAGACACTAGAGAACAAATCTCAAGATGAAGCATGAAATCGAAGTGGTTACTTCTTTCAACAAACACCAAGGATGACACTCGACTGACTTACTTGGAAGGGACTTCCCTATACCTAACTTGACGGAAATTGCTTCCTTTCATGAACTTCTCAAGTGAATACACAGGCTCATAAGGGTAATGTTTAGGACATTATTAAAATTGGATTACTCTTTTCACAGAACTAACTAATTCAACTGGTTACTGGTTCTGATTATCAACAGGCCTTGATTTAACTGATAACGGTACACTACAACAAACACCAAGGATCCCAACGTACACATTGCTTTCATCTAAGAATAGCATATGGACGGGGCTATAGTTACTTGTGAGATACGAACGTCACAAGTCTGACCAGTTGTGCTCGCTCATTCTCATCGAAAAGGTTGAACTTATCAACGACGGAGTAAGATGTAAAGAAGACTTTAAGTGGCAAGGCGCGACTGCGTTGGAATAAGGAGCCAGGCCGCCTTTTAGAACAAAGTTTACTGGCACCAAGATGGAAGCTGTAATGACGGCAGCATTTTCGGCACAGCGGATCCTTGTTCTTAAGTACTTCAGCACTGTGAACTGCATCAGCTCCAAAGATAGATTCGAGGAAACACAAGTTGGTTGGAGACTCATTCCACCACATTTCAATGCTGTTCAAGCATGATTGGACCAACATAAGCTGATGCTTAAGATTAGCCAAGTAGGAGATACGAATGTTACTGCTATCATCCAGCGCAGACGACATCTTGAATAGCGATTCGTAGTCGATCAAACCATACTTGATCCTTTTGGGATGCAAAATAGCGAGCTCCGGAGGTAGTTTGATCAGAGGCTCAATGTTGAATTCTTTCTCAGAATACTCTGGAGTGGTGGTGAAGAGGAGCTTACCATCAACATGATTGCTTTTAACGTAATCAAACACTCGCTTTGTGAGCAAGACCTTGCGTGATAACTTGTTCTCAGATGTGTCAAAGGCTTGATGGCAACGGCTCAAGATGCTTTTGTTTGAATCAAGCAGTTTTTGAACTGCATTGATGGCGTTCTCGAGAGTAGGTAGTCGACCCCTGGGCCTCAAATCCCTCGCAAATTTTTCCCTCATTGGAGACATGGGATCCTGATCATTAGGAGCACTAGACATTGGTTTCCTTTCCATCGTTGCTGGTGTAGGCACAGGGGAAGACTGGGAACAGTACATGACGAGGTGTGCTGGCTGTTGTGGTTTTGTGGATTGTGAGATCAAGAGATCATGGTGAGATCAAGGAAAACGTTGCGGGTTCAAAAAAGATCAGCGATTGATTCCATTTCATATCATGTGAATTAGTGGTTTTTCTTATATCTATGGGGAATTGTACCAAATTGTAACATACATGAAACACAGTGTGGAATCA
>JALLPH010001858.1:0-13253 GCA_036939855.1 Cyclotella choctawhatcheeana
TCGGACAAATATATGACGTCATATGTCCGGAATGATGCAAAATGAAGCGTAATGATGCGCGAAAATGTGCATGAAAAAATCACAGCAGCCCTCTGGTAACCTCAAGACTTCTCGAACATGCGGTTTCTTACTGCTCTTATGTCCGTCCCTTGATTTTGAATAATAATATGAGCTTAGAACCCTTGCCAAGACTTAACCATGATTAAAAGCTATGCACTCTATTATCAGATATGGGTATCATTGTCTGATGGCATCTTTCCTAGCTTTTACTTCAACTTTTTTTGGTTTGGCAGGTCTTCCAGTCTTCCAGCTTCGTTACCGCCTAAAATCCACTGGTTAATACTGTGCCCATATATAATACACTGAATAATTGACGAACTTTAACTTAAAGTTAAAGTTGCAACTTTTTTTCTAACTCTGCTTTCTTGACATAGCAAGGAGAACCATAGGAAATTAGAAAAATACAGTACTTTTTCAGAGAAAACCTTTTTTGCGCCGTGCTATCTTTCCCACAGTGATCCCAACTGAACCCAACGTGAACTAAAAGCAAACTCAAAGTGAAGCCAAAGTATACCCTCCAACATCCAATCTCTGTTTGCTTTTTGCCACCCCAGGCCTAAATGTTGTTGCGGCTTTGTTGTTCACTGTTATATTTCGTTATTTTTAAGTAGTTATTATACAAATGACACAGTAATAAGTAATACTAGACTTCTAATCATCAGTGTATGTTACATTGCCATGAGCTATTCCAACTGGGCCTTTGCAAAGTTCTTGTTAGCCAGACATTTATCATAAGTATCTAGGTATGTTACCTCTAAAAAAGTTCATATGTCAAGATACTATAAAAGATCGTCTAATAGCATCATCATGATAAAATTGACCCTGTAAAAAATGACTTTGAACCATAAAAGTAGTACTTTCTGTTTACGCTCCATCCCTCCTATGCTATAACATCATACCACTGATTGCAATTATTGTGGGTGACATTTGTACAGGAGACAGCGCTTGAGGCTTGGCTATCGATTGCTGGGGTGAAACTAGCCCTATCCATCTCTCGGGGTTTGTGCTGAAGTCGGATATTGACGAAGTTAGGGCTAATCGTAGTTACAGTTATGAGACGATTCTGTGACGTCATCGTTAACGTAATTGCTAGCGTCGTCGTTAAGTAATTTTTTTAATTTTACGATTAGAATCCCTATGTAAAAATTTAGCAGCCTTATATCTAGACAACCACAAGTCCTCAGACCAAGCCCTTTGTTGCAGTCACTAGCCGACTCGCTGGGCTAGTGACTGCAACAAAGGGCTTGAAAAAAGTCGCAGCGGTTCTCTACTAATAAGCCTGCTAAATTAGGGGGTACACACTTGAAGTCAAATGTACTGTATTTCTCTTATTTCACAAATATTTCTCTGAGAAGAAACCCTAACGCTCAAAACTTCTTATATGTGTATCCCGGTCGACGACTGTGGATACAAAGGAGAGCCGTCGCAACTCTGAGCAAGAGCTGGTCAAGATCAAACGACTGAAAGGTACATACAATTGATGATTGGTGAAATGAAGTTTTACAGAGTGTAGCCAGCGGTTTTTGTTCTACAACTTTAACAATAGTCTTCCATAGACTTGGTGTTGGGTAGGCTTATTGTCATTAAGAGGTGCTCTGTCTAACTAGTGTAAAAATGAACCCTCTCATACATGATTTTGAACTACAAAGGTACTCTCACGCTCGATTCGAAGATGACACATCATTTTTATCTGATCGCAATTATTATTGCGGGTGGTTTTTATGCACCATATTAGGAGACAGGGCTCGAGGCGTGACTACGGGGCTACAGCCGAGGTAGTTGCGTTTGTGAATAAGAAGAAAAGTTAGCAGGCACTGTGCCATTGTGTTGACGCTAGACAAAAGACGACGCAATACAATTAAGTTGTGGTTTGATTTTCACAACTGATAATGTTGTGATTAACACAATACAATTTCGTTTAGGTTTGAGGCTTAAAATATCTTGACGAGGTGGTACACAACGAGTGTTGATTCATCTTCATCGCAAACTTTTCCGTCATCAGTTCTCTTGAGTCTTGAATGACACTAATGTACAAAAGAGGGAAGAAGAAGGAAAATAAAACATACATTGCAGTCGGCTTTAATGTTCGATGATATTCAGAATTCCATTTTATTAAACACTAGCAAAAGCTCTCAAAGACTAGAATTGAATAGATTCGACAATACCTTGGGGTCATTGTATAGCTTCAATTAAATTTATGGTAAGATGGCGTCCATCATTTTCGCGTAAGACCGTTATGAGTGACGACAAATAGAAGACTCGACAGAAAACTTAATTTGAGGAAAATCATGTAAGGGAAAACAATGATCCGTGTTACAATTACAAAGTAAGATGAGTGTACCAAATGATGTTTTATTTCTATTGGCAATTCTCAATCTAATAACAGCCTTTCTTGCGTTCTGTACCAAATAAGTCGATTCGTCTAAGTACGGAGAACGTCTAGATGTTATTGGTGAAAGTAGACGTATTCATATGGTCTTTCTTCGCTCGATGACTTCACCCCACGAGTCTACTAGAACCTCCGCGTCCAAAATATCTTTTATTGTGTTACATTTCACAAAGCGAATATGAAGGTGCTCCTCACGTCCGTCGCCAAACCACTCCTCCTCTTCCTTCTCTCTGAGCCAACTTGTAATCAAATTGTTGTTAGGAATAGAGCGGTGGGGGTTGTCCAAAATGAATAACGTTGAACCAGTCGCGTAGACTCTCCTAACTTCCATATCCAACCAGGTTAGAAAGTCGTTTCTTGTGATGCTTCGTCCGTTAGTTGGGTAGAGATGCAAGATGTTGGCTCCAAATCTCACCAGATGATCTTCCCAGCTAACTGTGGTCGTATCAGACGACCAATACACTCCGATAGTGTAACCCGACAATGGCAAGTCCGCAGTCACTTGTACTGCAGATTGGTTTTTGAAGTTAAACGTGTCTTTGGGCTTCAATAGGTCAGCTTGGGTCGCATATCTATCCATGGTAACTCGCATATCGCGCCATGATATGAAATGAACGAGGAATTGTTCATCCTGGAATCCCTCGACAAACCACTGTCTCACCTGCTTGGATTGAGTGGGTACCAAGTGATCATTGAGCCAATCGTTATCTCTCAATACGACCAAGTTAAAGCCGCTGCCATGGATTTTACAAAGATGATTGTTCCATTGAAGAAAGAAGTCTTCTCTTGTTAATTGTTGGTTGTCAGCTTGGTACAGATGCAAGATGCACGCTCCTTTTCTAAGCATTCTGTCTTCTCTTTCAATATTCCATTTGAATCTGCTCCATTTCTTCGCGCTTTCCGTCATTGGTGGCCAAAATACTCCCACGACAAGTCCGGAAAGTGGAAACTCTTCTAGGTTAGAGTTCGAAAGATTTGCGTTGGCCGGTTGAATTTGCTGCTTTGAAAGTGCAGACGGTGATTTGTATTGAGACATTGTTTCGTTGCGTGTGGCGTAGAAGCAGGATTGGGAAGAAGAGTCTGAAATGTTTTGTGACAATGAGTTCAAGGTGCTACAGTCTGGTTGTTTTGGGTGAACTCTTGAGTTCGTGTGAGCGCTCCTACAAGGTTTTTTTCGAAGAAAAAGAAGCACCTGAAACAAAACCGTGCGAAGTGGAAGCACATGAAACAAACCGAAGTGAAATCAAAGTAACCGCCTCGGGTGTTGACTCTTGCGTAGATCAGTGAACTGTGCATTCCTCTCAGTTAAAGCAACACAACAATGTCTCTTGTTGCCAAACGAAGACCCTTTGGAACGGCCGCCGCCAATGCTGCCGCTGTTGTCAAGGGCAACAAAGAAGATGGACGGAATCGAAAGCCTCGTAGTATCAAATCATCGCCCAAGGCGACCAAACCGAAGCCATCAGCACCCACGGTCAAATCAAAACTCAAACATAATCAAGAGGAGAAACCTCGTAAATCAAAGACGCCCAAGATGCACAATCTATCATCTATAGGAGGAGCTTACGATTTCCAGGCAGACTTTGTGGAGAAGAAACTATCCAATGATGGCACAGCCAGGAAGAAAGCAGTCCAGCCCGATCCATCTCCCGTCAAACGTCCCGATCCTACTTCCAAAGCAATCAAATCCAACTGCTCTTCATCAGCTGCACCGCCTACGAACAAGCTGCAGCCGCCAACACCAAAGCTAATCAAAGATCGTGATAGTTTCATTCAATCTTCTTTGGGACGTCTCTTCAAACCAAGCCAACCATTCTCGGGACGGAGATCGATCACCTCCAGATGCACTGAGCGTGAAGCATCGTCTGACATGGATGTAGACAGTGAATGTTCGAGTCCAGAGAAAACATCCCCTCTCGTGACCTCACCTTACAACAAACCCGATCCCGAGCCCATCGTGGAAAATTTCTCAGTTGAAGCTGCTGATAACGTGAATAAAGCTCGACTATCGAATAACGGCACTGCCAAGACTGTAGCACTTCAAAAGGCTAAGATCGACAAAAACAATGTATTGAGTAGATCTACCATGAATTCAACCACTGCTGACAAGACTCAGCCACCGACCAAAGCCAATACTTTTGCGGCTGCTGATTCCAATGCAAAAGGTCGGCAGCTACAAAGCCAAATATCCGATGAAGTCTTACAGCAAGCTCGCAATGGACCAGCAGATAACAGACGTGTACTCGACGCTATGCTCAATAGCTCGAACGCAGAAGCAGCAGTCAATCATAATGATTTGACAAAGTCTGGAGATTCTTTGCTTGTTGGATTAACTATTGGAGGATTGTCGCTTCAGATATGTGCATCTGAGGATTGCAGTGAAGTTACCATGCCGAGTGTGATCCGTGAGACGACTCGTGTTCGTGCTCAGCCATCTACAGAGACTTCATCCATATTTCGGAAGCATGGGGACGCCTCTAATCCAATGAGCTCTCAAAATACTCAGCACAGAAGGAACATCAATGATTTCTCGTCGAGCCATTTCATTCGTTACCCGACCAATGACGAACGTGAACAACTTTCTATGCAGATCAGATCACAACTTCAATCCGGATACACTCTCCCCTCTCAGATTTATCTTCCGGCGGGCTGGCAGGTGCGCATGTCAAAGTCAAAAGGAAAGCCGTACTACGTCCATCCTGACTTTGGTTCTACCTGGCATTACCCCGGATTGATTGTTGGACCTCACATTGCTGTTCAGAATAGACTTTACCGGGATGAAGATGCAAGCAGATTCACTTCACAAGCGTCAGGATTTCACAAAAGCAATGACGCAATGCAATCCTCTTCGGGCATCTTACGAGGTTCAATCAACAATGTGAGCAGAAGGCTTGGGAGCGAAGGAATTGATCGGAGTGAAACTGGTCAAACGCGCAAGCACTCTTCTGATTTGATATCATCTGCTGGCAAACGTTCTGACGACGCAGTGAATAGCCAAGCTGTATCTCCCAAGAACTCTCAGTCCGCACAAAATGGCAGTCATTCTGAATTGACATCATCTGCTGACAAAGGTTCTGACGATGCAGTTAATAGCCAAACTCTATCTTTGGATGCCACTCAATCTAAATGTTTGACGCAAGATAGCTTTGTAAATGGCTACACAGAAAATGACGCCATGCAAGAATTGAAAGAGGCAGTCGATGATTGTATTGTTCAAGAAGATGGCAGTGACATCAATGCCTCGTTTTTATCTACGAAATCCAACATGAGTGATGTAGCCACTCTCGAAATTGAACGAAATGATAATTCTGGTGACTTTGTAGACGGCAATTTTTCCGCTGAAGAGAATAACGATATCGATTTTGGGGCAGAACATGATAGTTTTGACGATTGTGACATCGAAGAAAGCAAAGATGAAACCAAGTTTACCGTGAATGACGAAGATGATTCTCTGTTGGGCTTAGATTTTGCTGACAATGAAGATTTAGACATTCGCCAAGATAACAATTCGCTTGCCAGTGATCATGTGGACGTAGAAGCATTGCTTCGTCACAGAGCGCCCGCATCCCGTGATTTCTCTCCGCTTGCAACGATGAAGGAGATTATGCAAGACTCCTCTGGAAAGAAATCTACGTCAAGCCGCGTTAGCTTGGATGAATCTAGTCTTGATTGTGAAGATCCAGTAGAGGAGACGTCACCAAAGGCGTCCAAGTTTCAGAGCAGCAGCCTAGTCAATGATTTGAGTCAAGCGAGCAATGATTTCGAAAAGGAGTCATCTAGTGAGACATCTCACGGCCATCAGTCATTTGTTGATGGAGAAGATGACTCTGGCAATGATGGTTTTGATATCGGTGGAGATGGATTCAGCGATGAAGAGAATCTAACGACCGATAACGATACCAATGATGACGTATTCAATGACAAGTTAGACAATGCGGTTGACACATCAGCTAAGCAACATGTCACCAAGAGGAAGAGACGGAAGGCAATTATCAAGACGGAACGCAGAAAGACTTTCCCTCCAGGACCTCTCTGCTCGCTTCAGATGTTGGATTTGGTGGAAGAAGGTTCATTGAATACCCCATTGTGGAGGAATGCCAAACGCAAGAGGTGCACATTAACATCGTTGAAGCGCAGTCAAAAGAGGAAGAAGGTCGGGAGGAGCTCACACTGAGTATGGACAACAGTGTTATATGTTCATTATGTTATAATTTGGGTCTACTATAAACTAATATAGTAGACTTGTTGATCTATTATGAATATGAACACAATTAAAGAATTAATACAGGCGAGAGTGTGAATGCATGTCCTCACGAAATATAAGTAATACGATACTGGAAGAAACATTAGCTGAAGTACCTTACCCCTTTCCCAACAACTTCACTCTGCTTATTCAACACAAACAGAATACAATTAGCTCATCACACTCTATTTCATTTTGTTGAAGTACATTAATTAATGTTCCCACATGAACATCATCATTAGATTACATTAATACAAAGTTATACCTGACATGTTGTAATAGATGATTATTTCAACAAATAATGCTCGTGTGCACAAGCAAACTAAGAAACCCGAGTTGCCTCTATTCAAAATTCTCCCATCAAACAACCTCCGGAGCACCACGTTGAAGTCCAGTTTTGCTCCCAATATCATATCTATACTGATCTTCATCATGAGTTTCGCGATGCATCTGAATAAGCGTACAGCACGAACACCAATACGCACAGCAGCAATCGTCCAAACAACCCTCGCAGCACGAACCTTGAATATTGTACTTTTTACGCATATTATTACGTGCAAACGTCAATGCGATAACGATGTAGATTAGGAACGCGTAGGAAATGAAATAATACGTGATCGTTCCGAATCCATAAGTGCCATAGGTAGCTGTGTAGGCATCACCGAATAAATAGGAAAGAATCACAGTGACAAGCCACGCTGTCAAGGAGATGACCGTCATGATAACACAGGTATTCGAGGCGTTACTCGTTTCGCAACCGACGATGTTGTACTTCATGCGTTGGAAGACTTGTCCCGCGAATATTCCGAGACAGCACCATCCCATCCAGAAGGGACAGCAGCACGTTTCGCAGCAGGAGCAGAGAGTGTGTTTCCAGCGGGGTCCGTGAGGAGGAGTTTCGGTGTTACTGGAAGCGACGACAGCTGTGTCGACTTCGAATACTTGGCCGGATTTGACGCCGCCTTCGGGGACAGTCACGGTGAACTGCAAAACAGTTAGAACATAGCAGCACAGCCGTTGTACATACACAATTCAATTTCTTTTCTAAAGCACTTACAGGTTTTCCATCTGCCGTACTAGCTTCAAAAGTGTAACCGGCCTGGAGATCCGATGGAGCAGTTACTTGAATTGTCATGTTGTTGTGCTAGTAATAGTAGCAAGAGGTAATTCATGCAATGGTGTAGCTTTTGTATCACATCACAGCTATCAGCACATACTCCTGACTCTTGACCCAACGCCAATGTCTTATTCTCTCAGAGTGCATCCAAACTCTTCATGTACTAATTCCTATGCATGACCACTTAAAAAACATGTGAGAGATGAGTTGGCGCCTTTTCTGTTTCTGATGATAGAAAATGGGTTCCAGGTTCCAAGCCTGCAAGCCATCACATGTTGGTAGAGAGCTGTGCCACCTGCGGCAAGACGATGCCAGCTTGAAATGCATGCAAACCTTGCAAATTAGTTAATTATTGTGGTGTTGACTGTCAGACTGTCAGCTGGCTCATCGATCTAAGATCGAAGCACAAGAAGGCATGCAGAAGAATACAAGCTGCCGAACTATTTGACATGAAATTATTTGAGCAGCCACCGAAAAGAGAAGACTGTCTGATTTGCATGATAATGATGTCATTTGATAACGCAGAAAACACGAGAGATGAAACACTGCAGTCTTGTTGGAAGAATGTATGAACTTGGGAAGGGAATGGATTAAAAATGGACAGAAAAAATCTTTTCACCACTACCAATTGGCAGCTATTATGGGGGACGTATTGGGTAGGCATAAATTATTCCATGAGCATGAGGCACTACATGATTTCAGATTTCAGCTGCCGTGAAATATGATTTCATGATCGGGCTAGTAACAAAAGATGACTTTGAGATGGCATTGCGAGATCATCAGGTTTCGAAGGGTAAAACAAAAAGCAAGCAGAGAAATAAAGCAAAGTTGGCCAAAGCGCACATGCTCAACCATGATACTGAACAAAACCAAAAGCAAGCAGAGGGTAAGCATACAACTAAGTTATTAGAAAAGTGTATCAAAATTGATGATCTAGATACTAAATAACTGAGCTAATTGTGTAAATCAAACTATCAGCTGAAGCTCATGAAGTTAAAGTGAAAAGACAATCAAACATATATTAGCAAATTTAACACAAGAGATATTAATATGATTATTATACACATTACACATAACTCTAAAATTGAACTCCTGATCACATTTTTCGGTGCTTTGCGTTTACAATGAAGAATTTCACAATGAACTGCACATGCAAGCAGCATTATGTGCTGAACTTAAAAATGAGGGTTAGAAGTTAGTTTATCATTACCCTAGGATTTTCCGGAGTAAGTTCAGATTAAAGTCCCGCCATATGACACACAACCGGCCACTAACAACGTGCCACATATCTACACCGTGCCATCAACACATGCCACTGCCAACAACCCCATCCCAAACTAGATATAAACCACTCAACACCTCAAGCAAATTCATTATTTGTTAATCATGTTCTGTTTTTTTTGTGTTAGTCTAAAAAATATGAGAAAAGATAGCTGGACTGTCTGTCACCTCAAAAATTAATATCCAGACCACATTACAGGAGGTGGGAGGTGTGTGAAAGATATGGAACATACCCCAAAAGGTATCTTTTTAATTTCATTTCTACGCAGCAGATTTTAGGTGTCTGTATATTACCTACTATTTTGAAGGATCCTGGAGGGCAAGCCAGAGCGCAGCAGAGGCTAGTTTTGCAAATCAGTTTAGCGTTAGTGTCGTCGACTTTTGATGTTTAATGCAATGGTAATGTCTCCTGTTCAATACAATCATCAATGATCCATGTTCTTGGCCATCTTATCCATAGTTTGTATTGATCTATAATCTTGCCAACCTCCCATGATGACCCATGAACACTGTCATCCATCTGAAACATGAACCGTCAATTTTACATTGTGATGCCGCTCAAACAATCTGTCCAACTCGTGTCCAATCCTCCATTGTCATGTGCACTCAAACTCTGAGCCCATAATATCTTCTATCCATAATTTATAATTTCTGCCTCGGTCTCTGGTCTCACAAACTACCATTTTGTCAACAACAACAACAACAACTTACAACTATTAATAAATGTAGATCTAGGTCACTAGATTTTGCTACATCTTCTTGCTTGCTTGCTTGCTATTGTCTCACATTCATTCGTTATGTGCATTCCCCTCCTTCTTATTTTTTTTGACTCGGAAGAATCAGGAAGAACTTGTCATCAAAATATGACTTTTGTAGAACAGATTGTTGGGAGAGAATGTAAGCCAAAAGCTTTTGTTGGTGTTATCATCAAGTTTAGTGAAAGTTTTTAAATTAATTTCCGATATTTGACCGGCTGAGACAGCTTGGCTCTTGTAAAGCTGATGCTGGTGGTCGAAAACTGGGTATCAATATCTGTTATGTTTTTTTTAAGTCAGATCCTATGATGGATGTAGCGACGCTTTTAATCTTGATCATGCCAGTTCCTGTTGGCAATGTATGGGGGAATCGAAAACCCATCTAGAAGATTCCAACACAAATACAAATGCTGCATGGAATTATGGAGAACAGGCCGATGAGTGGAAATGCAATCCAAAAGCTATTTTTGATGTTAATCAATCGTATTGAAAGTGATCACATTAATTTCCAGTATTTGATAGGTTGCTACAACATGGCTGTGTAAAGCCGAGACTGACGGTCTAAGGGGCATCAAGCATCAATATATGCCTGTTATATTACAAAGTCAATCACTCAGCTTTCTTTGAAGGATGTAACTTTGGAGGAGTTAAGAATATAAACTGTTGGTCATTGACTGCAAATTACTTTTGCGTCCGCTGGGCGGAGAGATGAAGTTGTGGGTACCACACCATATGGTAAAACAGCACAGGTATCGTATGTTGGGTATGGTAGATATGGCTGCAGATTGTGCTTGCAATATCCTCTACACACAATCGTCGTATTTTAGGGATAACTCACGAGATGAAATTGACCTTATCTCTCCGCAGCGGGTCGTTGGCTGCGCTCTTTGCGCGAAGAGATGAAGTTGTGGGCACTTGTCACCAGAATGGATTGTGCTCCTTTTCATTCTTTATGAATACAGTTCGTAAGGTTAACTCTTTGGCCGACCCAAAACTGACCACTTGGAAAACAGTTCTTGGTTGCTAAAAATGAGATCTAAACTAGATAACATAGACTCGAACTTCTTGTTACTACTACGGTTTTGATGACAACCTTGGCAAAACATATCATATTACGAATTAACGATGAACGATCCACTAGTGCTGAGTCAAATAAGCACAATGCAACAGCAAGAGAGGAGTGCCTCATACGAATGCTCCAATTACCTCGCTAGAACACAGGTCATTGACCCATCCCATCGACAAGAACTCTGCGATTGGGGCTACAAGACTGTTGAAGCATGCAACGGCGTCAACCCTTCAACTGCTGTTGTAGCCTTTGGGTACTTCGATCGATTCTTAAGTTCCGATAGTCCAGCAGCGAGGCGGGCGTTGAATGACGTTGTGGAATGTCAATTGGCATTTGTCACTTGTCTTGTAATTGCACTCAAGATTCATCCGGGGTTCAATGTAGAGTCTGACTTCGTTGCGGAGGTAATCACTAATAATGCCTACGATGCCAAAGAAATCAACGATATGGAGTTAGAGATACTCGTAGCTCTTGGCTGGAAGCTCAATGGACCGACGCCCCATGACTTCATTGATTACTTTTTGGAGGTCATGCCTCACATGAATGGGACTTCCATGGAGCTTATTCGGGTTTTATCCGAGCGTCTTGTGGAATTGGCCGTAACACAATACACCACGATGATGTATTTCCCTTCCGAAATCGCCTTTGCTTCCATATGCTGTGTCATGCATCACGTGAAGTATGTTTTGCTTGCCGATAGTCTAATGTTTCTTCAGACGATTACTGGACTTGAATTTCGCGATGACAATCTGAGATCGCTATTCCAAACAATGATATGCTTGGTTCGTTCTTGCTTTCCTGCCATGAGGGATCGCTCGCCATCGTCCGTAACAGGAGAATGAGATAATTGAACTGGATTTGAATTACCACGACCTCCCAAATGTAAAAAATGTATTAAAAAAGATTACAGCCCAGCCCCCAGCCCGCGATTAACATCAATCTCTCTTGTATCTAATACTTCCAGTTTTGAATAATATATGGAGGCATTAGGTAGCTGCCGGGATAACAGCAATCGTTACCTTATTCGATTCTTCTTACAAATCAGGGGGGGGAGGATGATGAAGAGGGAGGGCATAGGTCCTATCGTCAATAAAAAAATCTCGGACTTCGTTCCATGTCGATTTGAAAAAGAGGGCTTGTTAAATAATAATTTGAATAATAGTTAATTTGTGTGTATGTAATTATTCAATAGTTGTTGAGAGATTTCAATTGAAAGCTTCGTATAATAGACCTTTTCGTCAATCCAACGTTTGACAATTCGTCTTTGTCGTCAATTCATCAATTGTTATGCCATTTCACATCACAGGAACAACCTCGGTCCAACAAATACTCCCATATAGTAACAATGATCCAGAATATTCCAAGCAAAAACCGAATCATCATCACTACTTTCTTTATTTTCTGTACATAATATCGTAGGATTCATCGAATCACATTCCATTTCTACACCCACATTTTCATAACCCAATGTATTCCATAACTGTTGATTGTTTGCCAATACTGGGTCTTTGTCGTGTACTATATGATATACCTTGCAATCGAAGGATATTATTGATGGTGATGGTTTCTTCAATGATGATTTGATTTGTGATGATGATAATGTATTGATGTAATGTATGGAGCATAATAGTGCAGTAGCTGTGTGGGTGTACAATACAAAAAGTAGGATTCATTGATTAGACAAAATTTTCAAATTTTGACACAGTGAGGGGTTTGTTCACAAACAAAATGTGATGTACATCAAAATTCAAATCGAACTCACCGCCACCCAACGAATGACCCGTAAACACAATATCCTTCGTCGTCTCTATGTCATTATCGTCATTCATTAAAACATTCATCAATTTCGGTCCAAGTTCCTCCCACAATCCAACGGAGGCATCCTGAAATCCCTCATGAACTAATGCATCCTTCGGCGGCGGCATCACTTCTTCTGCTTTACTTTTACCAAACGATAACTTTGTGGCGGGGACCAATCCAAACTTTAAATTAGTACCAAAGTTCTTGAGGTTGGCGCTACCCCGACACGCAACTATGTACGATAAAGCATCGTCGTCATCATCATGGATGTGACGGAAGAGAGTGGCGCCGGATTGAGATATCGGATCGATCACTTGAACTATTGGATGAAGATTGGATGAGGTGTAGTATGGCGATGTTGGTATTTTGTCAATGGGGAGGTAGGAGAGGGATGATGCCACGGCAAGACGTTGGAGGGTTGCTATTTGCATCGTTCGTTGGTTGTACGCAGAAGGCAGGAGATCACATCAGTCGGGTCATAGCGATGACCGCTGAAATGACTCTTTTTATTTTCCGTTCAACAGCCATTTTCTTCTCAT
>JALLPH010001875.1:0-10392 GCA_036939855.1 Cyclotella choctawhatcheeana
TACACTGGTTCGGCCTGCTGTAATTTTTCTTCCCAAAATCACTGAATTGATACCATGTGCCTTTGCTTTTTTGATAATTTTTGATTTGCTTTTGACGAAGGATATCTGCATTTTTTGAGTAGTATTCATGATTCCGATGACGTATTGAACCTGCATTCCTTGACTTGTATTCCTTATTATGATGACGTATGGCATTTGCATTTTTCGAATAGTATTCGTGTTTCCGAAGACGTATGGAATCAGCATTCCTTGACTGATATTTATGCATCTGCTCTTTTCTCAACACTTTTTTTGACATCCTTGCTTGAGCATATATCTGTTTCCTTCTCTTTTTGTCAATTTTCCATTGAGCATCTTTCTTCTTTTTCAATAAGATCTTCTCATGTTTCATTTTCTTCTTCTTGGACTCTTCTTCATTTTTTTTAATTACTTGCTCTCTCTTCTTCAGCAATTCTGGCCTCATCTTCACTATACACTCTCAATTACAGTGATATAAATGATCTAGGGCAAAGATTCTGCAGTGTCTTTGTCAAAAGATTATGTGTTGACTTGACCAAAGGAAAGAAGGGGATGAACATGTTAAGATTATCATGTTGGAATTCTTGTGTCAAAAATGTAGGACAAAAGAAATTATGTGATCCTGAATAAGAACAATAAGAATATCAGAAATGGAAACTGAAAGACTTGCCTGTTGTTGTTCTCAAGAAGAAGTTTGATTATTCGGCCATGAGTTAACAATCATTAGAATATTGTTGGATATTTTGGTGAAGTCACAAAAGTTGTCAAACTTTGATCTCTGGATGTTTGATTATTTGGCCTTGAAATAATAATGTGAGAGAATAATTGTCTGTTTTCTTTTGGCGAGCCACAAAAGTGTGACAGCAGTTTCACTTGGCAGTTATTGTCGTACATCTACAATTATACAAAATGAAAATAAGAAAAGGAAAGGATAAGTTGGACAACAACAAAAAAAATTTGGATAGGAGAAGATTGCATGCTTACTTACAGGTATCTTACATACATCGTACATACATACATACATCGTACATACATACATACATACATACATACGTACCTAAATACGAACATACATACATACTTACATACACTCACTTACGATACCCTGACAATTGACAAATGGAAAAAGTTCTACAACAACACACATCATTAGCCTACCACAAAAAGTTGACAACACTGAAGTCTGAATACCACTTACTTGTAGATATCTTAGTTGAAGAAATGCATTTTGTTACAGTGTCTCTGATTCATCTAACATTGCAGGCAACCCCCCCCCCCCCAGCATCAAACTGACCACACTCCCAACCCAAAACTTTTCATCTTCAGTTCACGCTCTGAAGGTTGATTGTTGCTTGGGGTCCTCTTCAATTATGATAATTATAATTGTAGAATTGAAATTGTGTTTAATAGACACAGACAATAAGATTCACAAAAGAATAATGCATTCAGATAACAAATAACAATAATGTCCTAACATATCCTAATACTTACGGTGTTGACGTTTACCTTTGGCCTTCAGAGGCCTCATCTGATGTTGCTAGTTTACCATTGGCCTTCAGCGGGGTCATCTGATGTTGCTAGATGCGCTGCCTTCAGACGACGTACCACTCATCCCCCCCCCCCGGGAGACACCAATCCCACATCGTCTCCTCGGCCGATGGGCCTTCTCGATCGTCGAACAAAAGGAGATGATGTGGGCGTTCTCGATCGTCGAACAAACATTGTTGGGCCTCTTTCGATGAAATGGCACGCTGATGTGGCCAAACGAGCACAGTCGTTGTGATGTGTGATGTCGTTGTTGGATAGGAAGATGTTAAATCGACGTAGAAAGGGTGTTGGTGTTGGTATTCATAGCTGTGACGTTCAATATAGCAACGCCGAGAGACACCAATCCCACATCGTCTCCTCTGCCAATGGGCGTTCTCGATCGTCGAGCAAACATTGTTGGTGGCCTCTTTCGATGAAACGGCACGCTGATGGCCAAACGAGCACAATCGTTGTGATGTGTAATAATGTCGTTGTTGGAGAGGAAGATGTTAAATCGACGTAGAACAGTGTTGGTTGGG
This sequence comes from Cyclotella choctawhatcheeana, assembly GCA_036939855.1. NCBI lineage: Eukaryota > Bacillariophyta > Thalassiosirophyceae > Thalassiosirales > Thalassiosiraceae > Cyclotella > Cyclotella choctawhatcheeana. Next base: position 2,085 of record JALLPH010001875.1, read on the forward strand.
GGTGTGGCTAGCTGCGCAGAAGTGGCGGATCGGTCGTACTTGGTTGGCTGTGTGCTGTGTGCATGCTGTGTGCGTTGAGTGCTCTGAGTTGGCAGTTGGAGATGAGTTGGTCAGAGGGCATTGAACTTATATCTTACTCGCATAAGTAATGACCTCTAAACAATACTAAATTACCTGTCAGTACAACATAAAAATCAAGGTAAACCCACACATTTTATACGAAATTACCTTAAACTTTTTATGTCAGCTGATTTCTTCAAGGGCCTTTAGGATGGCAATCCTGAATAATAATCGGTCTGTTTTTCTATACAACTAAGATTTTAAAAAATCTTGATTCCAGAGTACGAATAAAGTTGATGCAATAGAAAATCTTCAAACTTCTAATGACAAACACCTCCAGGGGGGCTTCAAAAGGATGTGCTGGGTAGGCTCTATTCTTTTGATTATAAACAACTTCAAAATGTAGGTATAATTAGACTAGGTGCCAAGGTAATAGATTACTCTCAATTTACTGAATTTGAGACAAACAATCATTTGAGAGAGCGGGTGGCAAATCTACCCGCTTGACGTGCTGGCTCCAAATCACAAACTTTGCTTTGAGCTGTCGCATTGAATACAGTTATCACGAGTGAGCTCTGATGCACAACATCAATACGGGGTAGCTAAAACTAGATAACTCACCAACAACTCCAAATTTACTTAACAAATCTGATGCCTCTTGCAATAGAGCTAAATCCTCAGGCAAGGCTCTCTGGGGAAACACTTTTCCATTCCTGGGGTTACTTCTTAATGGATCAAACGCATTAGAAAACTCCTTGGGACCAGCCTTGACATAGTTGTTTAAATGACCCGGAATCAAATGAGTAAACTCAAACCGTTTCGATATCCTATCAACCCAATCCAATGTCTTCTCTGGTTCTCTATCTAAAATCAATTTGGTCAGTATTGGCGGGCAGAACAATTTTCCATTCAGTGAAATAGCATTGAAATTGGCCAAGTCAGCATTATTGTCATGCCATGTCCATGGATACAAATTCCCAGGTACACCACCCACACCCAAACTTTTCATAGATGGATCAATGGCACCTGCTTCAGCTATAGCACGATTGAGAGGGACAACCTCGATCTGACTTGGAAAAAAGACTAATCCAAACTGTACCATTCTTCTCCAGCCTTTTTCTCTGGTAGCGTCATCATCAACTACCACATCATCAATCGAATCGCGTGCATGATATAACAATGCTCGTGCATCTTCCGCGATAATCTTTGGTGGTGTTTTTGTCACACTGCACACACAGTCAGTAACAACTAAAGTCTTCGTTGATTTGATAAAAAAAGCACTTTCCGAATAGGCACCGACAGATTGGAATTGGAGTGGACCTAAAGTCTCATAGTCGATATCTATAATCCATTCTGGCATTGGGTCTCTCTTTGCCCAATACTTGTATCTTTTTCCACGTATGGACGATAGCTCTTCTTCAAGTGATCTGTTCCCATGCAAATACAGCGAAGAAGGCAATATGCGCAACTTATCATTGTTTTGTGTCACGCCTAAAAATTCTATGGGAAGTTGTACTGGAAATGACCATTGACCGGGCTGGATCCATACTGTGGCTCGTAAAAAGTATTGTGCGAATGGACCGAGAGTTGCCTTGTGTTCTAAAGCCACTGTCCCCAAGACAATGTGACGGACAGGTCCGTGTGTTTGTTCCAGAAGTTTGATTTGTTGTATCAATTGAGGTGTGGGTGCGAGTGGGTTGTGAATCCACAGTCCTCCTCCCGCAGCAGGTGATAGCTGCGTTGAGTCATAAATAGAATGCAGCAGATTCCTAAAGTTCAGTATGTAAATAAAATAATACGATTCAACAAGAAAGACTTGAAAACCAACAATTACCTTAACAACTGTCATTCTAACAGGAACATTTACATTCACAACACCCTGAAGTTGATCAAATGTCCATATCCCATTTACACCATCATCAATAATGGTTTCCATCACTGTTGAAAGGCAGTGGAAGTATTGAAAAAATTAAATCGGTTAATGCTGAATAATCCTTGGATTTTCATATGAATATTGTATGACAGATAAAAATGTCTTACCCGTAGCCCTTCTCGAATACGAACCGGCAAGTGGTAATAAACTAAATGCCACTTTCCCCAATGGCCACGTCGTCTGCTTGGTCTGCGGTGGGACGGAGAGCACTGTATCTAATGCAATTGCAGATGAAGGCGATGCAGTTGCCATGACCGGTAGCGATTGAAGCAGTTGCAATACCGTTCTTCGTGATGTTTGTGCTCTAGGTGTATTGTCTGCATTGTCTTGAGATAACAGAGCAGTGGGAGATAAGGAGTGCAAACGTGGTGACGAGCTGAAGGCAGCAGATCCACCATGAAATGCAAAAATGTTTGGAGGAAGAAGAAGCAAGAGATATGTGAGCGGCTGCATCTTTTGCGTTCTTTAGATGTCTGTATTGCTGTCTATGGTGGTGTGGGGGGCAAGCTATGTGGACGTGGACGCCATGGTTGGCTTGTGTTTTGATTCAGATGAGAGGAAGAAAAGTAGATAGGAAGTACGTCATAAAAGATACCATACCGAAGGGACCAAGAGACAAGAACCGACAAAGATCTCTTTATGTCATTTACTGTGAAAGGCGAGATATCTAATGATGATCATATCATTGATGAGAGCTCGTAGACGAGGAGACGGTAGACCCTTAATCGAAGAGAGACGATAGACGATAGAGAAATAATGTTCCATAGGATAAATCTAGAAGCTGACAAATTAAAAGATGCCCGACTGCTTTTAGCCAATTCCAAGAAAACACAATTATCAGAAGATGTGGAAATACGGGAGAGTCTTAATGATCAGTATCAATCATTTGTTCAAGAGGCCGATGTCTTCTTTCGAACTAACAAACCGCTAGTGTCGTTTTTGGTGTATTTATTATTGGGATCGGTGTTTTATTACATTGATTATAATAGGTATTCGCCTGTTCATGGTCGTGCAAATTTTGTGTATGGATTCTATCAGGTGAGTTAGATCTTGAGGAGTGTGGCTGCAGTCTGTCTTGCAATGCAATCAGATACGATATCAACTTTCTAAAATATCTTGCACATTGATTAGGCAATCACGATTGGGTATTCAGTCGGTTTATCACCAAAGGATCCAAATTATACGTAAGCTATTAGCTGATAATGCATCCATTCATTTACTTTGAGAATTAGGAAAGCTAATCAGACACAAATATAACTATTTATTTTTGTGCACAGTCCAGACCCTTGGTTTTCCAGTGCCTACATTCTGGTGGGAGCTGGTCTCAGTGAGTTTCATTTCTCTTGTACTACACAGAGATGTCAATTGAAATTCTAACAATACTGTACAAACAATACGGCAATCAAGTCGCACTCAACCTCGTAACCGTAGGACGAAAGATCGAAGATGCGGCTTCCAATGTAGTATTTGATGGACTCAAAAGGCGAGAAGACTATGAAAAAGATATGTCTCACGAAAATCCATTCCATATGAGAACATTGGCTTTTATAAAATACAATGCGCCCTATCTCATCGTCATTGTACTATGGATATTGTGGTTGTCATTCATTACCGTCTGGAGTACTTTTGCTACAATCAACGAGGACGAACCAGAAAAGTCGTGGAATTTTGCATACGCACAATACTTTGCAATATCACTTTGTTCCTCGGCAGGAAGTTTCAGTCTTCCAAGTGATTCTGCAACATGGGCATATGGACTTGCTGGTGTATCAATGATGTTTGGTGTACCATTAATGGCTCTTGCGATAAGTTCTATTGTAATTATGTTCTCACAGGGACATAGATTCAAGAAGGTGAAAAAGGCAGCATGGGAACCAGTGCAACCAAAGGAGCTCGAGGCAATCAAACAACTGGGACTTGATGAAATTGACAATGACACATTGACTAAAGGGGGGTTCGTCTTACTTGGATTGCTGCGTATGGGCCAAGACAGTGGGATCATTCAATATCTTGCAGATGCATATGATGCAAGTGAAGAAAGAGGAGGTGTTGTAGTGTCATCCTCGATTCACTTGGATGACGAGTACTCGAAACATGCTCGTAAGACAATATGGGGCACCTTTCTCTTTCTTTGATGTGATGTTGACTAACCAATATGTTTATTTTTTCCAGGAGCATACTTGAATCGGGCTGCCTCTGATACAGAGAGACCCCAAGAGGACAGACGGTGGTCGGTAGCTGCGCTGAAAGATCAGAATTCAAATCGTGGGGTATTGGATACCTTGACTGAGCGACTTCTAGACGAAGATATGGAAGAATCCAACCTAATGAGATCTTCATCTCACAGTGACGTGATGAAGAAAACATCACATAGTTTAAGTGATCTATAACATCATGTGCACTGAATCTCCTTTAACTAGTTCTGAAGATCAGAATGAGGGCATAATATTAGAAGAGATGCACTGGCATTGCTCGAAGATGATGATGGGGTAACTACGACCTACGACTGGCATTTTTTCTCTGACCAACCAGGCCTTAATATATTAGAGGGATGAAAAATACTACAAATTTCTTTTCTTTTGTCCGCCTTGATCCATTTGTCAACAATGGCTCAAAAGTTTTTCGAAAACTTTCACGACTTGCTTCAAGAGCGTTGGTCAGTGACAAAACGAGGAAATGAATCCAAATTGCCTTGAGGCAAGTATCGGGGTTCATGGGGACCACTATCCATCGTGCCACTGGCACGGCGCCTGCTCAGAAACAAGCAATGTCGCCATTCAGCAAGTCAAGAAAGTTTTCAAAAAACTTTTGAGCCATTGCTCAAATCATCAAACCTGAGCTTTTGCGGACAAAAGAAAAGAAATTTGTAGTAAAGTAAAGGAATGTATAAGTAATATTCAGTGGCAGGAGATTTGCCCTCTAAAATTAGAATGCCTCTTCGTTTTCCCGCCTCCCCTCCGCGGCGCGGCTAGTCGCCGGTCGGTCGCCGATAGCTCAAAGCAGCTCAACCAGTCTAGAGGCTGGAGCTGGAGCCAAGGGAAGCAACAACTAAGCAACTGATGAATGCCATAAAGCAAAAAGAAGAATATGCACCACGAAATAATAATGAGCCGCCGAATATGGTGATGCCGAGGTTTGTCCGATTAAATCCCAGATTTGATCGACAAGAATCTCTAGATCTCCTGCAGGTGCGTGAATCAACACGATTCTCTCCTTCCATCATCGTCATCTTTATAATATTGCTAACCTCGTGTATTCAGTCTGAAATAAAATCAACCAATCCAGACAATACATATCCACTACAAGTTCCATGGCTGCTGGCGCAAAAGCAAGGACTTGAGTTCTTTCTCATTCCTGGTGATTTCAGTCTGAATAAGACAATCTCATTTCAATCGGGACGTGTGTATGGGATGGATGTCACTAGTGGTGCGGCTGTCGCGGTACTGCTGATGGATGTGTACGATGATTCGGCATTAAACAAGGATTTTGATCCTAAAGTAAATAAGAAACCACTTCGAGTATTGGATTTGTGTTGTGCACCAGGGTAAGCCAATCATCATAATTCAATGTTATCGTACATTGTAATGTACAAAATTCTGAGAAATGCAATCGTTGCATACACATATTTTTTTCCAGACTGAAGCTTTGCATGATGGCAGATCTATTACCCGTAAACTCATTAGTGGTTGGCATTGATTCATCTAAATCGAGGTTGTCTTTGTGTAAGAATATTATTCGAAAGTATCACATCGACAAAACCACATCTGGTTTAAAGCCATCAAACATAATTGGCGATCAAAACTCTTCAAAAGAAACAACACCTCCTCACGTAAAGATTCGTTTGTTTTGGGGAGATGGAACAACATTTGGAGATGCTGCACAATCTCCTTGTCATGAACTAATTTATGATTCCACCGCTGCAATTGAAGATCAATCAACACGCGGAAAGAGAAAAAGAATGAACAAAAGTGCCAGGGCTAGAGAAAAGAGACGTCTGTTGGAATTGAGCTGTCAGGAATCGATTTCCAAAGAAGAAGTAAACACATTATGTAAAGCTGATAATGGTAAAAACACTGACTCTACCAAAAAAGCTGCTTCGGTGGACACACAAAACGTGAATTGTTCGATAGAATCTTTCGATCGTGTCCTGGTAGATGCAGAGTGCAGTTCAGATGGCGCTGTAAGGCATATTCAAAAGCGGCAATCATCAACAATATCAAAACATGCAACATGGAACGACAGCAATATGGATGAGCTTGTAAATCTGCAAAGAAACCTCATAGACTCAGGCTTTCGACTTCTCAAGAGTGAAGGCATTATGGTGTATTCTACTTGCTCTTTGTCTTCAAGACAAAATGAGGAGGTTGTAAATTGGCTCTTGAATAAGTACAAAACTGCTTACATCATCCCAGTATCATTTTCCAAGCATTACCCATCAACAGGTGATTCATCTCAGCTTCAATTTATAACGGAAGGAACAATCAAAGGCACTGTGAGATTTACTCCAACTGATTTTGATGATAAATCCAACTCTAGCCAACTTTGCTCGGGAGTGGGATTTTTCCTAGCTAAGATTGGAAAGACAGGATAAACTCTATGATTAAATATGCAGAATTTTATACTTATTCATTTCCTTATCTACATGTGCTAAACATGTGCTATATACTTCCCCTGTCCACTTGCTTTCGAGTCTCAATATAATTATATCGTACAAAAATTAAGCAATTCTAATAATATCTTACTTGACCAAAAATTGTCCAATCAACAACTTGCAGCATTTAGTAGAACATTGCCAAGTTCACCAATGAATTCTGACTGAAGCACCTGCCCTGATCATTCACATAGACCCCATTAGCATTATTTCCTTCATTAATAGCTGCATCATCAAAACCGGGGAAGTTATCATCGAATAATTCTTCACTCGGAGGCAGGGCGGTGCTTAAAAGCTGAGCTAGGGTAGTTGAGGCTGGAGCAGGATTCACCATGATTCTTTGAGTCAGAGCCGATGGGACTTGTACATGCCTTGAAGCTGCATGTACATTATTACTCAAAATTTCAGCAGGAGCTTCAAATTCTTCTGCATAGACAGCAATGGGCTCAATCTTGTCCATAGACTTGTTATTGCTCGATTTGTCTTTGTCTGATGAACGGCGCTTCTTTGGCCTCTCAATTTCCTCAGGTTCCTCATCATTGCTAGAGACACTGTTAGAATCGATTTCCATAGACAAACGCTTCTTCAGAGCAGATCTTCTCTTAAGCCTCAATAAACTCTCAATATTCGCATCAAGACCTTCATGTACATAAGAGCATGGGCTCAGCTTTCCTTTCTTTCCACCGTGAAGACGTTTCTTGAATCCAAAGCTAAAAGAAGGCATAACAAATTGTGTTGGTGAAATGTTCAGAGAAGAATCAGAATCTTTTCGAGAAGTGAACTAACTCACTAGTTAAGCTGCCTTTGAAATGAAGCATACTTGGAGTGGCGATAGTAATTCCCTAAGACGGATTCTTGAAGTACATCAGGTTGATGGCATACTATCTTGCCAATACCCTTGATGCCACCTCCCATTGGGTCCGTTTCATTCTCGGTAGGAACCTCCCAGGACATCACATCATGGAGGTTTTCATCGCGCAACATGGTGAAAAGATGACAGAGGAACTCGGGTACTGATTGTGTCAAGGTATTTCCATTTTTAGATTCTGACAAAATAACAGATGACGGGAGAGCGTGGCGTCGTTCTTTTCCAGTGGCCTTCTTGGCTTTGGCTGCGGTCATGATGGCGGGAGGTTCAATAGTGCCCGCCCATGAAGTCGTGGTGACTACAGTGGCATCGGTTAATGGAGGAGTGCAATCATAGGCGACAGCAGCAGCAGGGAGCATAAGGTCTTCATCGCCTAACAGCAGTTCTTCATTGTCAAAGGCATTGGATGGATGAGAGTCTGGGGAAGACCAGGTTATTTCACGAGGACTATTACCGGCGAGTGCATTCATAAAGTTGTGAATGAGCTGATCAGTAGATGTCAAGGGGACTCAAACTGATCGAGAGACAGACATGATGGACGATGGAGGGGCTTTTAAAGGTGTGATGTTGCGGCAGCGACAATGATAATATTATGTGTCCCTCGGATGTGTTGAGATTATAAATTTGATCAATGAACTCTAGCAGAACAACGTTGTTGATTTTGTTTCTGTTGTGTGTTTGACAATGGTTTTGAAGGTTTGATTGTTTTTGTGTACTCAAAAGTCTTTCTTTTTTTATCTCATAATAACTAGCAGGCTGCGCCTGGCTAGCGCCCGTGCGTGCCAAGAGCGTGCAG
>JALLPH010001880.1:0-10293 GCA_036939855.1 Cyclotella choctawhatcheeana
CGTCACGCCCTCTGCCAATAAACTCTTTCCCTAGCGAGATGATCATCACGTTTGGTTGGCTAAGTCTTTTTCTGCATTAGGGTTACACAATTAACTGATTTCAGTGTTAGATTGGTGAGAGTTGATGATGTTTTTGAAGATGTTCACACCGAAGACATCTCATTAAATAATCTAAATTTAAACCGCAACCCGTAGTTCACATCATACAATCCAACCTTTCCCTGTTTCATCAGCTACATGAATTAAATGTAAACAACCCAAGGACGAAAGACAAAAGCAATCTCCGCCTTCACCGTAATCATCATCACACTCAGGAAGATTTAACACAATGGTCGCTAAACTTGCAGGTGAAACCTGGACAGCAACCCGCATGGTTCAGACACCAACCGCCTTCTCCCGAACAGCACGTGCGTTGACCAAGTTCAGCCTTAGTGTTACACAACGCATCACCACAGCAGTCAGAGTCGACTATGCAATCTTTACCCTTTAGATCAACACATGGATCTTTCACAAACGTGTCTTGAAAATCAACACATCTAGCACCAGTGGAGGAGCTTTCGTCTTCGAGGCAGGTCAAGGATTCTCCGCAGCCGAGAATCCCAATGTCAGCAGTTACAAGAGCCTGCCGCACATTGGAGATATCTGCCTCAAGCTTGAAACATTCATCACCCTTGACCTTGGATAGACCCTTACTTTTGATCACTTGCTCACGGAGATCAGAAGAAGCGACAAGACGAGCAGAGGCATTGCGAAAACTCGAGACAAACACAAGAGAGGCCCCAAATAGGGCGGCAGAGATGGTGGAGGGAATGATGAAGCGCATGTTTTTCTAGATCTATCGAGTTTGAAAGAGATATGATACGAAGAGGAATGAGATTGAGAGTTGTATACTATAAGCAACGAACAAGCAACGAACAACCCCTATCATAAACGTAAGCGAATACAAATCTAACAGTCTTGATGCTGTACATTGCACTACTTGATCAGACCTACCTCTATGGCTCTGAAAAGAGGAAGGACGAAAAGACAAACTGGTGTTTTTGGTTTGATTGCTGAGCAAAGTTGGATTTTATGAGCAATTGAAATCAACAATGAAGTGTGTGTTGCCAAAGGAATGAAACACACACAGCACATCGTCAAGTAATAAAAAGAGATGGAGATTCGGACACAATGAATAAAATCGCAGATCCAGACACAATGAAAACAAAGCAAAGGTTCGGAATCGGCGTTCACACACAAACATATGCATGATTTGTGATTTGCCAATCCATTTACCTTTGACATCAAAAAGATGGTGTTTGGCCGAGGCGAATCTCGAATCTCCTCATAAGGCTTTAAAGGCCATATAGGAAAAGAGGCTTCCGTTTTAGTTCTTGCCATGATCCTCATTATGACACAAGGAATTATGGATGGACGGTTCCCGAGATTGATATGCGCTCCTGCATGAAATGCAGTCACCATGAAAAAAGTTACCTTCCTGTTCATTATTATTATTTTCATTTGTGAGAGGCATCAAATTCAATACAGAATTATTGGGATAACGATGACATTACAAAATGCATGTGAAAGATTATATGATCACTGATCAACTCACATCATAGGCAAGCATAAGGCATAAGCATGGGACAGTCTACATAGGTCAGGCTACTTAGCCACCGCTTTGATGATGAACCAATGTGTCGGGAGGGAGACGGGCTCTTTGGATGAGCAGCCAATCGTGGCTCTGCCATGGTGTAGTTTGTCGTTTCAGGTTTCAGTTGCAGTTGCGATAGGATTTACCTGTTTCCTGATGTTGTGAGTGTCTAGATGGTGTGATGATGTGAGAGCGTGATAGCATAGCAGGATTAGCTGTAAAAAATTTTATTGGTGGGCAATACGACTTTTGTGACTAACAATATTTACACCAATAATTTTTCTGAGTAATTTTGCCCACAAATCCAGCCGCTGAGCTGAGTCAAAGGTGCCTTTTTGTCGCAATATTTGCAATCGGACATGGGCCAAAGATTCTCCAAAGAAGCTGCCACCCTCCTAGCCCCATCAATGGAGGGTAACTTGGACGAAGTCAAGCGTCTCGTGGGTAAACAAATTGCTACTGTATCCAAAAGCGGCCATGATACTGACGCACTGCTTCTGAAAGCGTTTGTAAATCGAACGGATGATGCCGGTAATTGTGCAATGCACGGGGCTGTGTTTTCGGGACATTTGGATATAGGTAAGTGTTTGTGAGCATGTTATTACTTCAGTTCGGAGACTGTAACTTCTTACTTTACCCGAAACGATCACTTTTTTTGAATCCCTCCTCTCTCTGTATAAATGAAGTTCAATTTCTAGCCGAATCCTGCGGGGCAGACCTTACAATAAAGAACGGATTGGGATGCACTCCCATATGGATCGCTTCGGGATATAATCATCTTCGCTGTCTCGAGTATTTGATTCAACAGGTATCAAGAAATGGCAATAACGGCACTGATGATTCATATCTGCTAGATGCAAATGACACTGGTGATTCGCCGTTACTAGCTGCCGCTTCGAGAGGCAACGTTGAAATTTGTCAGTTCCTACTTAATTCTGTCGAGGATGATACCAAATGCAAACTTCTCAGATGCGACAATAAGGCAGGAGATACACCACTCAAAGTAGCTGTTGCCGGTGGTCACGAGTCGACGGTGAAACTGCTGCTCGAAGCTGAGGAGGTTTCAGTTACGTCAAACCATTCAGACAAAGACAATTATTGTGTTAATAAAAAGAATAATTTGGGACTATCACCTTTGATTGTGGCATGCGAAAGGAATCTACCCAATATTGTGGACTTGTTAATTCACTTCAAAGCTACCAACGTAACAATCCGTGACAACAAAGGAAGGCATGCCTTGTCGGTAGCTTCATTTTGTGGGTGTGAAGATGTTGTGACATTCTTACTTTCACAGATGAAACAATCCACAGCTATTGGCTCGCTCTTGAATGAAAAAGATGATGCGGGATGCACAGCACTTTGGCTTGCTGCTAGGACAGGCAATTTGAAAATGGTTCGGCTATTGATAGATGCAGGTGCAGATGAATCCATACTAGATGATGAGGGTTTAAGCCCACATGATGTAGCAGTCAAGTTCAAAAAGGACAAGGTGATTGAATACTTCCGGAATAGAATATAATTAAGATCTAGAGAATAGAGATATTTACAACAACTTCTACTCAAAGTTCACACAAAACAATTTTCTATCCAAATCTATACACCTAATTCTGACCGTGTTTCACTATTGGCATTTTCTTTGTCTTCGTCAACCTCATGAATGACATCTTCGTGATTAGTAAGTGATTTCAAAGCATCACGCTCTCTCGTAAACTCTCTCGTTCTCATCATGGGCTCAAATCCCAAGGCTGGCAATTGACGTCTCGAACGTATATAGTAAAAGTCATCGTTCTCGTTGCTGTATGCCATAATCATAACACCAGTTTCATTCGCTTGCAAAATCGTAGGGCTTGTATAATACTGAATCAACGATTCGCCGTATGTGACATATTCTATCATGGTCGTTTCTTCCGGCGGAGGTGGCGCATTTTCATTGCTTGGGTCTACAACGATTGTCCACTGGGGCAAGAAGGCTATGTACATTATGATACAAATCACGGAGACAAATGTCCCAACCACCATCAAGGAAACAAAGTACATATGGAGTGCTGATTTCAATGTTGGATTGGTAGTGTTTCCAGCAAAGAAGTCAAGTGCACTTCGATAGGATTGAACGGCTAACGCATGCAACAGTAACGGGAAGCTATATGCCGCATGAGCAGGAGAGAACTCCTCTCTTGATATTTGTCCGAGACGGATGAAAATTCCGTGTATGCTCGAAATCGCTCCGATGATACTAAGTGTGAAGAGACACGACAAGCTGGGAAGGTAGATTAATCTTTGCAGTGCTTGGAAGTGAGATATATCTGGTCGTTCCTCTCTAAAGGATGGTTCCATTATAATCGCCAGCGAATAAAGACACACAGCCGGGCACATCATCTGAAGGTAGCTGACTGTAGCAGACATTCGTTCGCAAACTGCCACACGGACTAAGCTAATGGGGAAATAACTCAATGTCAGCATCAATGTGATTGCTATCAAGAAATGACCTAGAAGTGGGTAATAAAACCACACTTTAACGGCGCATAATCCTATTCCGATTGTGTTTGCAAACCAACTCGGATCTAGAGACATCACCGAAAAACAAAGACTTATGAGCAAGATGAGTTAGCTGTGACCCAACAACCAGAAATCTACTCACCAGGCATTGTTTGATAGGCCAACGACATGTAAATGAACCAAACTACCATAACGAGATGCAGTAATGACGCCAGTATTACCAGTACTTCACCGACTTTACCTTTGCCCACAAACGCCAATGCCATAGTCATGAATATAAGACCCACCGGGCTCGATGTGGTTGGTGAACTCATCTCGTCAATGAAACTTCTCCAGCTTAACAATGCTTTGGCGAGGAATAGCATGGCAAAGATTCCACCAATGTAGGAGCATGTTGTATGGAAGTGGGTTACGGTCAGGTATACGTGATTGAATTCATCGCAAAAGTAACATCCTGGAACACATTATTTGCAACGGAGCAAGCGAGAGCATGTAAGAAACAAAAGTGTGTTATTAGTGAAAAATCAAGACAATTCAAATAGGGTATACACACCGGGAAAATCGGGAAGGTTGCATTGCGACGAATGGAACGTAACCTCCTTACAAGACGACAACAATTCCTCCGCCCATTTAAACCAAAGCGTCCCTAGTAATACTACCGAAAACGAAATGGCTCCCGCCGACAGGGGCATATTGCACACTAACAACTTGGTCCGTACGGCGATACGTCTACAAAACCCGGCACGGATCGGTTTATGCGACGTGGACGAATACTGCTCTCCCAAACTTTGAGACATGTACGATTCCGACAATGTATCGCTCAACGTATCGTCTAATGTATGATTCGCGGCATGGATGGCACCGCCGCCATCACGTTTCTTTCGACGATGACGACGAGATCGGCGTGATCGATTCGTACTGGCGGTCTTTCGTTCCGATTCCACATCTTCATCGGTAGAATCAGTAGCGGTATTCTGCTGCTGTCGTTTGGATTTGTCGCGTCGTCGCGATTTCTTCTTTTTGCGTGTCGTTCGACGTTGTTCGCTCTCGTCTCTGTGGAGTTTGGAGGATCGGTAGTCGTTATGGTTGTAGGAGTGATGATGATTATCGAGTAATTTACTCCTTTCGTGGGGGTCATTGTCTCTATATCGATACTCCGGTGGTAATGGCATGTTATAATATGGCATTGAATGTTGTTGTTGTTGCTGCATAGGATGATGATGGTGGTGGTGGTGGTAATACCCCTGCATATTCGGATACAGGTTGTGAGCTGCTGCAGATTGATGTGGGTTGTTCTGACTATTATACATATTCTGATGTTGTTGCTGCTGCTGTTGTTGTTGTCTCATTTGAAACTCCCATTCCTTCTTATTAGGACGATCCTGCCGTTTCACCCTATTCCCATCCGCGAGATCATCCTCATCCTCGTAATCTTCTTGATTAATCTTTTCAAGTTCCTCGGCCCAATCATCATCACTAATAGACGGGAGACGTACCCGACGTAATTCCATATTGGGCACGGTAGTCAACGGCGGAGGAGGCGGTTCGGGAGTATTATTATTGTACGGCGTTGGTGGTGGTGGTTGTTGTTGTTGTTGATAGGGACCCTGCCACATTGGCGGTACCACTCCCTGAGGATAGCCATTCCAATACAAATGATTCTTGGGTACCGTTGTTGGTTTGGAACCCTTGTTGTTATTATTATTGCCATTATTCTTTGTCTGAGCCGTAGCCGCGGCTATACGTTCTCCGTGAAGAAATGTGGCAATATCTTGATTGAGAGCGTTTAAATTGTCGAATCCCGCCACACCCGAATTGGATTTGGGCGGTGGCTGCTGCTGTTGTTGTTGTTGCTGTATATTTGGATAACCCATTGGATGCGGATGCATATTATAACCGTAAGGAGTCATCATAGTATTCAAATGTGCATTATTCGTATATCCACCAACACCGTAACCCTGTGGAAATTGTTTGTACATCATATTCATAGTTTGCGAAGGATTGTTATTATTATTTCCTCCTCCTCCCTTGACACTATCCACGGCATTGGAACCTAAGGATGATATCGAAGTTTGAGAATTACACCGTATATGAAACGATGATGTTTCCGGTGAATCCTTGGGTGATGCCGGTGGTGGGGGTGGTGGACAATTAATAACTTGTTGTCGCTGCTGTTGTTGTTGTTTCATTGTATTACTATTAGCACTGCTACCACCGCCACCAGTACTATTAGTTGAATAATGTGCCAATGGCGGTCGTATATTGTGTGGATTATAATCCATAGGAGATGAGGCACGTGCCACCCTGTCCGGTGGAGACGACGAATAATGATGATAATGATGATGCATGTTATTATTCATTGGTTCATTCGAAACATGATTGGCAGTATGATTTGCAGATCCACGAAAGACGGGGATAGGTGGCACTTTATACTTTTCCGCCATGGATTGTTTATGATTCATCATCATCATCGGTTGCTGCTGTTGCTGTTGAGTGGACGGTGATGACAACGGTGCCGTCGGCGGTTTCTTATTATCCACCAACGATGACGATGATACATTCATACCATTATTATGATTATCCAAATATGAATGACCAATATTTTCTTCTTGAGTAGTAGACCCCCCTTCTCCCATAATGGCCATTTTACGTCGTTGCGGATAGGGTAATAACGCCGAGGGATGACTTGTTGTTGTGTTTGTATTGTTTTTGGATAACGATATTGACGGTACCTTTGATGATTTCTCCCCGAAGAATCTCGAATATTGATGAGATGATGATGATGTGGTAGTGGTAGCATTATTGTTGTTGGTAACACTGTGCTGGGGAGACAAAGGCACGATAAAATTCGACGATTCCTTCATTCCCAATGTTGTGGATCCGCTTTCGACGAATACCAATGATGCCGGTCCGTCTTCTTCGCTGTCGTAAAATCTCGGCATGTTCATGTTGTTGTTGTTGGTACTTTGTTGATTTTGCAGCGTGTTGGACGATGATGCATAATTAGATCGTGCAGTGGGCGATCCTAACGAGCTATTGGATCCCGCCGGTGAAATTGGTGGTTTGAATCGTGGACTCATGTTGATACTGTTGCTGCTGTTATTCATGTTCATATTATAATTGGTGTTGGTATATCCCGACTGATTGGATATAGAATTCAATTGAGGAGGCAAAGCCGGGAAAGGCGACGGAGGGAACGATGGAGCCGCGTTCAATTCTGGAATATCGGATGGTTCGTTATCATTCTCATTGTCATTACTACTTTTACGCGGCGGTGTCGACATGACGGCTGAATTGGATTTCATGTGCTCAAATGAAGGAGAACCGTGAATCGTCGATTCTTCTTCTTCTTCGGACATGCTGGAAATGTCATATGGATCGTCGTTGGAGTTGGAGTCACCACCGTCGTCGTTGGCTTCGTTGTCATCTTTGGCTACTGGTTTGTTGACCATGTTGACTTTGACTGCATCATCATCATCGTCTTCGATATTGCCATGATTGATAGATTCATCATTGCTCGACATTTTGTTGTGATTGCTCTGTTCTGATACTGCTAGATTCACTTGATCAGCAGATATCATAACAGATATTGAATAATGTCACTGTTCAAAATCACAGAGCTCTCTTCCGCTTCAGCTCTGCCATGAATAACTTATGTGATTACCGTTACAAGTTATATAACTCAACGTATCCAACTTATGGTTCAGTTTGGTCCTTTGCAATCGAATGGTCATCGATTTTTGTTAATGAATCATTGAGCATTGTAAGAGTCTGGCGGCTGTGTTGTGTATGCTTCAAAAGAGATAGCACTCCCAACGGCGCGGCCGCAATGCCGAGAGTGCATGCGCCATGGTGACGTTTGATTCGGTTCAATTCTCTGTCGCCGAATTTTTTAGAGGTTTTGAAAAGAGGGCGGATATCATGTCATTTTATCGACTAAAATGTTGGCCTTCTCGAATGCTGTGAGAAGAGAGAAAACCAATAATGCAACATCATCATCATCATCATCATCATCACAAACAGCAGGATAATATGTCAGCCTCCACTTATAATAGGATGTGTTTTTTATTTGTATTTGTTTTTGTTTTTGTTAGACAAACAAAAAAGATCTTGTGTTTGAGAGACAGAAGTGGAAAATCTTTCAGCTTTGTGTTTGCTGGAATAAGAAAAAGTGGAGACTTACGATGATTGTTCTAGATCTAGATGCCTATGGTAATATATGGTTGAGGTTAGGCAAATCAAAGATTGGAGAGCAGATTGGCTGATGGTAATTGGTATGACAATCCAGAGATGTTGATATCGATTACTAAAAGTAAAAGAACGGGAGACGTCTCAACTTGAAACTTGAAATGACAATGCATGAGGTCTGAGGTCCCTCTCCTGCTCAGGTGCATTTGTGAATTTTTCATACTTCTTTTGCTACGGATAATATGTAATGTTCAGCAGATGCTGAATAAACAGTTTAATCTAGGTCTTTTTAGTCCTCCTATGCAATGACTATGACCATGATAAGTGCAGTATGATGTCTATAAGCAGAAATTTTGCATGTCCACTATGATGGAAGTATCTAGCAGGCAGAACCCAGCCTAGTTTAGAATCCAGTGTGAAACAATATTTGTCAATTTTCTCTTTTACTTATGCCTATCAATTCACAATATCATTAACAACTAATACTACTAGTACCAATACCAATACCAATACCAATACAGTTACTCATCTATGGGTCCCGTCCAACGTCCAACCTACCATAAAGCGAGACACAAGTGAGCTAAAGCTGACAGATAAATCATCTCAACATACTACTTATGCATATCAATTCACAATATCAACAATACTAATACCAATACAGTCAGTCATTATGGGTCTCGTCCAACCTAGCATGAAGCAAGACACAAGTGAGCTGTCAGAAAAATCATCTCAACATACTTATGCATATCAATTCACAATATCAATAATACCAATACCAATACAGTCACTCATGTATGGGTCTCATCTAACCTAGCATGAAGCAAGATGCAAGAGAGCTGACAGAAAATTCATCTCAACATTTGTTTCATTTTCACCTTTGCTTTCATCACGTGTGATATGATTGGTTGACTTGTATAGTTTCCAGTTTTAAATTTTCAACAGCAAGAACATCTAATTGAAATATAGTAAGCATACCCCTTAAGTCATTGTATCATGATTAGAGTGCTTAAATTAATCAAAACTAGAATATGTCATTGAGTAAGTATTCTCTTCATTGTATCCATGTCATTTAGGTTTCTTGTATCCCCAACAGTTCCAAAAAGTATCGTTCACGAAATATTGGCATAGGTGTCATAGCCATATTTTTTATGTGTGTTAGGTATGATGTAATGGTATTTTAAGAGAAAATAACAAAAATATTTGATTTAATACAAAGATTTTGTTTGCTCAAAACATAACAGGATGCAAAAAGCTTGATAGTCATGGATGGATTGAGCATGTAACAGAGGTGGGACAACAATCTCTTTGTCGAGGGGACGAATTCTTGAGTTATCTCCCGTCTAAGCAGCATCAGCATCATCAGGATGTGTTTCACCGTAAAAGAGGATGCTCCGTTTGTAAAATTCAGCTTCAGAAATGCTGTATCCACCCATCACAAGTTCTACGATCGCAGAGTTTGATTCCACGATATTCTGCATTTCAATGAGATTGGGAAGCACTCCTTTCATTTCATCGTCTGGTTCTTCAAATCCAATCGCAAATAAAAGGGCCTCAAGTTCATATACTTTTTGATAGAAGGCATCGCCAACATCTGTGTTACCAGCTTCACGCAATTTGGTTACAATAATGCCTAAGATCTTCTTTTTCTTCTTCTCTTTTCTCAACTCTTCGTGAGACAATGGTGGTATGCCAAGATTATCAAACATCATTTGAAGAACATTATTCATGTCAAATGATATCGCCACAAATGATACTTTTGCATCAGGATACAAAGTAGCAACCTCGCTCCTAAGTACTTCGATGATATCCACTGGTTCCGCAGAATTACGGGTTGACCAATCAAAACTACGGCTAGACCAATCTCGCTGTTGAATGATAGACCAGTGACGTCTCGGCCACCTTAAGTGAGTGTGCGGCGGCTTTGTCTACTTGAAGGGAGAACATTCTATTGCAGGTGGCTTGATTGGCTTCACTCA